>CAUJGJ010000040.1:2995300-3062800 GCA_963170055.1 Halisarca cf. caerulea | reverse complement strand
TATGTGTGTGTGAGCAACAGTTGTCACCAGTGCCTGTGTGCTCCTGTATCTTGGAGCTGTCCACGTGTCTGGGGGACATTGACTTTGTATGTATCGACAAACTTTGATTCGTCTTGTGTACTTAATGGACACGGGATTTTTAATTCTACTCGATTCACCTTAATGGTAAACAATCACTTGTGTGTTTTGACATGACTGTATTACGTCAGAATATATTACAGTGATTGCATGTATGAATTCTTTTTTATGCAATGAAATAATTCAATTTGCTACTGTATTCGATCAAACTGGTTACATGAATGCAATCATCATTGCCATAAAATGTACAATAGCATTAATTATATCATAACAATATAATTGTATGTACTTCATCCATGTCATTATATATGATTATTATAACAGTCATACCTGTGCATGCATGATTGATTTATTCGGAACTGGTTTATCTGATCATGAAAACCTCATTTGTCCAACACTGTTATGTCTAAGCATATTATCCAACACCTGCAGCAGGCATGGTTTACCCATAGACCCTCTAAACTATATAGAGTGTCTATTATAGTTAACCCGACACATTAAATTTACATGAGGATGTGGTTGGAAACGATATACACACACATCTGTACACTCGGGAACATATAAAAAAAAATTTAATATTGGCAAGCAATATTTGATATATTATATATAATATAATTATTATTATTATTATTATAATTATTATAATTATAATTTGTAAAGAGCAGTGACAAAAAGATATAACATAATAATAATAATAACCATGATGACATGCAAAGCTACACATACATGCACATAATTACAGTTAGTCTGATGTACCAACTGGCACATGAGTACCAAGGATGGACAAGGCATTCCCACGTTGGATGGAAATAGACAGTTGCTGTGTCAGATAGAAGTGGGACTTCTCTTCAAGAGTAACTGACTTCACTCTAGAAGACAGTTTGTGGAGGAAATCTCTGGTCTCAGGGCCAAAGACTCCAGATGTCTCCACTGCTATGGGAGTGAACATGTGAACTGCCGATAAGACTTCGTAGTTCTTCCTCTTACGGTTTTCGGCAATTTCTGCAACTAGGCCAGCATCCTTAGTTGCTGTGTTGATGTACGATGGGGCAAAGGTGTCAATACATGTTGCATCCAATATAAGTGTGCGGCCTCTTTCCCAGGGAGCAACTGTGATTCCATCCGGGCGTTTGCCATCAGACTTGTAGAGTCCAGAGGGTTCCAGTCGAGAAGGGATGTTACCTGCAGCCAGGGCCCTCTGGATTATGTTGTTGATGGCTCCATGTCGAAATGAACGTCCTGCACTTTTCAGGCAGGATAATCCATGGAGAGCTGTTGTATCAACATCGCTTTCTGGCATCCGCTACTGCCTCCGTTCCCTTGATCGAACAGCTCCTGCCTAGTAGACTTCACAGGCTGCCATACCTTCCTAAACAAAGAGCTCTCAGCATTTGGATCCAGTCAGCAAATTGTCCTCCACCTACCACCCCCTTATGACAGCAAGCAGAGGGCTTGGGGTGAGCCACAAGTGAGTTCCACATTTCACAAATTGATGGAAGGCACTTACACTGATGTTGGGCGGGCACGTCTCCTCACTGCCAACACCAAGGAGTCAGGGGCCTGGCTCTATGCTTTGCCTATTGCTTCTGTGGGCCTCTGTATGGATAATGATGATGTTCGAATTGCAGCAGCTATTCGTTTGGGTGCTTACCTATGCCACCCACACAGGTGCTATCATTGTGGTAGCGATGTTGATACAACAGCTCTCCATGGATTATCCTATATAATATACATATATTATATATAATTATGATATGATAAAAATGCATAATATAATTACTGTACATGTTATGCTGTTTAACTTATGAACATCCAATCGCCGTAATAATTTATAATATGCATTGCATTGTGCATGCTGTCACATGATTTATCCAGATCAAAACCTCGAACGATCATGCATGCATATATATATATATATATAATAATAATATGTATGTGACCCCCATCACTATAAACTGCATGCATGCATGTGTGCATTTCCACCTGATTTACCCAGCATCTTACATGTATGCTACACGTACGGCTACACATCCCGCTATACGCCACACATGCACATCCTTCAACTATCAACTGATAATTATCAATTGAATTAACGATTAATTGTACTGCACCAAGTGGCCAGTATAAATAATTATTACAAAACCAAATATGTACAATTCAACACACATACAATGAGCATTAGAATAATAATAATGGATAAATTTATAATGATTCAATAAATAAAATACAAGACAAAACTGTAAATTCAGTACCATTGTCTAGAATAAACTACCAGCGGTGAGGTAGAATGAAGAAGTTAGCTGCGTGCGATGAAACTACTCTACAAACATCGCAGACAAGATAAGTACAACAATTTGAGAAACTCACAGAAACTTGTATTACAAGTTACAGGTGATAGCAACAGACTCGATGAGATATTTTAAGGACTAAAAATATGAAACGAGTATAAGTTACAAGTACACTTTCAGCTGGCCTTCTTCCGAGAAGCTGCATATCTCTTGATGTACTGGAGGGAGGAGTGAATGTACATAGTATATGCACACACACACACACACACACACACACACACACACACACACACACACACACACACACACACACACACACACACACACACACACACACACACACACACACACATACACACACACACACACAAAGTCACACACACACACACACACACACACACACACACACACACACACACACACACACACACACACACACACATACACACACACACACAAAGTCACACACACACACACACACACACACACACACACACACACACACACACACACACACACACACACACACTCACACACACGCACACTCACACACACACACACACACACACACACACACACACACACACACACACACATACACACACACCTCATCATATCCCGGATGGTCCGACAATTCTCTACCAGTGAAAGTATTCCCATCCACACACAAAAGAGAAACACTGGATTCTGCCAGCAACTCTTTTGGTATTCCGTCCAAACTCAACACGTTCTCTTCAACTCTGAGGACCTTTAATCTCTTTGCACCAGCTAGAGAAGGGGGAAGTTTTGAAATCCGGTTACCATTCAAATTTACCTCGACTACCGAAATCTCGCCAATTTCCTCGGGTAAGGTAGCCATTTTGTTTGCAGACATGTCTAAAAACTCCAACTTTCCGATGTGGCACAGACAACTAGGGAGAGAGTCGAACTGGTTGTGTGCAAGGGAGACCGATTTTAAGTTCTTCAAAGTGGATATTGAAGGAGGAAGAGAGGTGAGATTGTTGTTGTTGACTTGTATACTTTCCAGCTTAGAACACTGTGACAGCTCCTCTGGTAGTTCACCTGATGAGGAAATGGGAAAGCATATATGTGTGAACTGTAGATAGTTGACTGAGCAGTCACCATAAGTAGGCATTACATATAGAGTAACAATACAATGGGAAAGAATACATATATTTTTCTATTAATGAATTGCAGACAATCGACCAGTCATCATGAGCATTGCACACTCACATATGTATGTGTTAACTGTAGAAATTTCAAGCAGTACAAATGTACATTGGTATAACAGCTGTACAGATAACATAGGCATGTGTGTATACTGTATGTGCAGGAATACCCTTCACATGGACACACAAGGTGTAAATACATACATACGTGTGTACACACACAGACACACACACACATACACACACATATGCATGTGCATGTGAGCACACATAAATGCGTACACACATGTACACAGTTGTATACACACAAGCATTTATTCACGCACACCCACACCCACACCCACACCCTCACAAACACACACACACACACACACACACACACACACACACACACACACACACACTTAGTCTGTTTCCTGATAAATTCAGTGACTTGAGGTTCTTAAACTGAGCAATAGAGGGAGGAAGCACTCTTAGCCTGTTGTCAGAAAGATCTAAAGTTCTCAATGTGCCAGCTACAGCTAAGAGCTCCTCAGGAAGCTGTACAGAAAAAGAGAGAATAAGCATAAGAAACTGTGCACTATTTAGTTCACTGGGAGTCTGGGAAAATAGCCAATGGCTAAAGGCTACCCTGGCGGTCTAAATGATGATACATGCATACCTGATACCTGACACATACGCACATGTGTAAGTACACCTCTGATCATGAAATGCACCCACCTCCTTTAGTAGTACACCAACGCTTTGCCTCTTTTAACACCCCTTGGGTTGGCATGTGTACATATACATACGTATAACCTCTGAAATAAGGACATCATCGTAGACAGGACAATTAATAGCGGTCTCAATGGCATCCTTAATGTACAGGCTTCATGGTACGCATACAGTGTGCTCTCGTTTACCTGACACTGCTAGGAAGCGTAAGTGGGCTGAGCTGGCACATTGAGAACTTTAGATCTTTCTGACAACAGGCTAAGAGTGCTTCCTCCCTCTATTGCTCAGTTTAAGAACCTACTGATGAGGTTAGTCTCGTGTAGCCCAGAATGCAATCACACACACTTTTTCGGTGACTATCATGTCACCGGCTGGCAAGGTGACACCATAGTCACTGAAAACGGAGGCAAACTTGCAGTCTGGGCAATGCAAGACTGGATAAGGTGGATTACAGCATCCATGACAACACAGAAACATCAACCACATGATCTGCCGCACAGCCTGTAGAGAAAAGTTGTCAGATTATCTAGTCTGATAGCAAGGCAAATGTACAGAAAAAAGGTGTACTGCATTACAAGGTCAGATTACTACTACAGCTTGTTCCTCCTGGTGGGGTAGAGTGCTGCCACAACAGATTGGGACCCCCACCCCACACATACAGCAGCCCCCGGAGTGTGTTTGAAACAGTGTAGGGTAACTCGGAACAGAGTCAGTATCTTTTCGCACGGCCAAGCTGTCTAGCCATACTCGCCACAGTGAAGAATAGAGCCTATCGATTGCTGTTGGCGCTAATTTTGGTCTGTCGTCAAAGTTACCCCACTTAACCCTATAGAGCAAGCTGGCAGTCTATCTCCGATGACCAGGGCCGAAAACTATAGACTACTGGGTACTACTATGGTCGAGGAATCAGTGCTATACCAAAGGGTTACAGTTTAGAGGGTCTATGGCTAAACCATTTGCCGGCATTGAAGGCGGCTTGTATTATCTATGTATTATGGCTGAAGCATAGGTTGAAGCACAGACACTAAATAGGGTCTAAGGTTGAAGTCAGGGAATTTGGCAAAACGTTACTCACCTTGTTCAAATTCATTCCCTGAAGATTACATACCCCCGTCTTTTTCGCTTGTTCTACGTGTCTCTCTAAAGAAGTGGCGGAATTTCCCATCTTTTTACGAAAATACGGCAAAACCTCTAGCCCCCAGCCAGGTTCGTAGCCTCTAGACATTTCACAATAGCGGTAGGGTATTGCGTCATCTCCAAAACGGGATTTTCCCCGTGCCCTGCTGTACATAAGGACATGGCTGAGAGACAAGCGTTCAAAGACGACGAAGAAGAACCTCTGCGAAACCGTAAGCCATAACCTATCCATTCCACGCTATCTCTAGATATGTCCTAGTAGTCATGCTATAGTTAGTAGTTCAGTTTTAGTTTTTGAATTATGTGCTGTCTACTATCCCAACGGTGTTTATCTTCAGGCGGTACTGTAGTATTTCAAGTTTTGGCTTTTGACTACACAGCCTTTTTTTGACTCTGGGATCTTAAATAATAATAATAATAATAATAATAATAACATAGTACCTAGTATCTACGTATGTACGTACCTATCACTAATTCACTAGCAACCTAGTGCAGTTGGGGCCCCTACCTGTCTATTGTGGACACTGTCACTGGCTATAGTTAGTCTGGCATATAGTGCAGTTGGGGCCCCTACCTGTCTATTGTGGACACTGTCGCTGGATATAGTTAGTCTGGCATATAGTGCAGTTGGGGCTCCTACCTGTCTGTTGTGGACACTGTCACTGGATGTAGTTAGTCTGGTGTAGTTCAGTTGGGGCCCCTACCTGTCTGTTGTGGACACTGTCACTGGATATAGTTAGTCTGGTTTAGCTCACACCCAAACTCGCTTGGCCAGCTGGATCACAGTGAGTGGAACCTATCTCATCGGGCACCTTTATAGTCTGACGTTCTCTCCAATCCGACCATCTTATGATGTACAGTCTAGTCTGGTGTTGCCAACCCAATCTCACTGGGTCGTTTGCAGAGATTGGCATCACAGGGTTAGTGAGAAAGCTCTCCGCACCTATGAAAATGGTGGATGAAAGAAAGGATTGATATAACAATGGCAGACTATAGAATCAGTCCCTATTTTATAGGATACATATACTAAGAGTATGTACTCCTTAGTCTGACAACCACTGTAGTGAGGTTAGACAGATTTCAATGTACGTACATATGTATGTATGTATGTACGTATGTATGTACGTATATGTACATAATGTACCTCCTATAGAAACCACTCCCACGAAGGGCTACCCTGGCAGTTTGTGAGACCATCTTTGTTGGTCACAAATGAATGTACAGGTTGATCATATTTACGTAGTTCCCCATCTCCTCTGGGAAAGCAAAAATGACTATTCAAAGATATCGATCCTCATGGGCATCATCTCTCAAAATGGCTACACTTCATATACGTATGTATAAACGCCCTAGAATCCAGTAGTTGTATAGTATCAGAATGTACTAGTATGTTCGTATGTAAATAGGTGGTTAGACCTTGTTGCTTATTCTTCTCTGTATTTTGGGCAAGTTATGTTAAACACTGTTCTGTGCTTATACGTACGTATATTTCGGATGATTCAGAGTGCCAACCAGAAAACGTTGACACTGATGAAGGATCCAATAATGAACTCAGCGAAGGTGGAGATGACACAAACGCAGGATTAGGACATGGATCATGTGTGGATGGCAGCGAGAAAAGCTCTGATGATGAAGCAGATGTCGGGGACGTCGGTGCAAGGCTATCTGAACATCCTTCAGGTATGTATCCTGAAACTCCCTCACACTCTACACGGTATAGAGCTGTCCTGTAGAATACTAGCTTTGATCAGGTGTAATTAGGAATTTAATTGATGAATTTCTCTTCTTTGTACTAGTTATATGCCATGGAGTAGTCACAGATGTAGTGATAATTATTTCTAACAATAAATTTTAGCATGTACGTATTTTCACACACCAATTACCTTATTTCATTGACAATGGTTATTGTATCCCCCAAAACTGATTGAATGTTATTATTGTTTTGAAATTCTGATCTCTCATTTTATTTTATTTTTTTGCTGCATTTCTATTTTTTTTTTTGGTATCTTTGTACTTCCTCTGCGTTTCTTTTGTGTTTTGCCTTTGTCCTTTTTCCCTTTTTTTTCTTTTCTGGGTGTCACTTATAGTGGCCTCTGGCTATAGGTTCCCCAGATTAAATAAGAATACCTGATACGTACCTGATAGCAATGTTAAAGTGACAAGTTTAGATCGGTAGTAGTGCACAATTAGCATGCATTGTGTACTACTACTGATCAAAATGTGCCACTTTAGCATTGCGAAAATCTTTTGTTGGTATTACATACTTATCATTAATTTTGTAATAAAGTTGTGCAAATGATTAATTACGACATGTAGACAATGTAGAAAACAATAACAATATGCATTCCCCTTATCACATAATATTATGTAAGTATGTACATCACCCTAACTTGTCATGCGGTTAGAATCCCTTGCATGAGTCGGAAGAAAATTTGTTACGTAATTCACAGTGATAGTTGGTCAACTTTGCATAAGAGTGATACGTTTCAGGGTTTTCGGGGTCAATATCCTTCACATCTGTACAGATGCACACAGTGCCTGCACACTAGTATCGCGATGCCAGACCACTTCCCCCTAGAAAAATTGGGAGGGAGGGGGAGTGGTCTGACACCCGAGACTACCTACATACACATACCACGGGCATGAAATACATTTATTCAAATAATTACAGCGTTTATAAATGGATTCATGATCAATTCACTACAGTGCTCATTCACAAAAATGAAGGCTGTGTAATATGCAAATGAGGTAACTTTCTGCTTGAGAGTGGGTGTGTACCATGCCCAGGATCCCCCCCCCCCCCCCCCCCAGGTAAAGCCCTCCCAGTTTTTACCTATATACGTATATGGGGGCTGTTAAACTAAATCAGTTTTCTTTATCTGGAACAGTACATAGCATTTATATGACGAATAGTTTGTATGTGATTAATTTTGCAACCTGCTGTTTATACTGTTGTATGATTTGGCTCACATTTATTTGTTAATGTGTAGAAAAATTAATGTTCTTCCCTGGCCAAGTGTTTTGTCCCCATTAGGTGGCAGATTGAGGTGTAGCAGAGAGTATCTGCTGTCCTTTCGGTTCCTCAAGGAGTGCACGAAACCGCCACCAAAGGAGATCCTTTATGCAGACAGTACATTGGAACTCATCCGTAGAGGAGGAGATCCCATGGCTTACAGAGATTTCATCACAAGGCAATTGTTACTAAGTAAGGGGAACATACGTATACTGGATCATATCTCGTATGAAGGACTATGTAATACTATGTATGTGTGCAATATAATGAGTTATTTACGGTGAGACCCAACTTATCTGCACCTCAGATACATATATTGGGCTCTTTCACCTTCTACAGTATAATATTTATTGGAACGAATCTGCAATAATCCTACAATACACTATACTACTGTTCCTCATTTATCCAGTACCCTCACTTTATCCCTAATTGCATCCAGAGTGGATGTGTGTGGATAAGTGGGGTGAGTGGACGTGTGTGGATAAGTGAGGTCTCACTGTATCTATATTGTTGGGATTATAATGCTCCTTGTGTATTTATGATTTTTTCATGGTGTTGTCACTGAGTCAGTGACTGTTCTGACTATGAACTTTCTGTTATAAGTATATTGAACTGGTCCATCTGCGCATTATCTGTTTCTCTTATTTGTGAAATACATCTTAAACCACTGCAGTGGTTCAAAATGTGTGGATGGTACATAAAGAAAGGCCACCGCGCTGATGCACTATTTTTGCTTATAACTCACTTTGGGTGCATTTAGAGTTCAAAGGAAAGTTGTTTGCTTTGTGATAGCTGCACTGCATCAGGTAGATATTAGTATAAAGAGCCTCTAGGTGCCTTAACTGTACTGAATTTCGAAAGTTTATGCAGCGAGAAAGATCACAATTATGTCTTCACATGGAACAAGCTATAGAACTCGCAAGAGGGAAACGTGTAATACTGATTCAAAGAGTTGTCGTGTGAATAGGCTGAAAAGTCAGACAGTATATTGGCAAACATTGGTTTAATCTGCCAATTTAAAAGTGGCAAAGTACGTAAGAACCATAGATTTAGCATCTATGGTAAGAACCTATATAGCTATAGGTTACCACTGAACATATACTCCATATGTATTTAGGCTGTATGTGGATGGCTATATAGGGCTGAACACGTGTGGCTGACTGAGGTTAGATAATTGGTATAGGACTGGATGGAGATGCAACTGGATGGAATTACATCTGAACAGGCATAGTTATACGTATAGGGCTAGACAGGTGTCACCAGGTGTAGTGTGTACAACATAATTTATTTAGATTTTGTAGGTTACAATACACGTGCTAAACAGGTGGCTATGTTGGCTGTGTTCAGAGTGCATGCTTTTGGACCCCTTCATCCTGACTGAAACAAGTCAAAATTGTTCTGTTCTTGAAATGTACACTGTCCTGACAATTTCATGTACAAATAATGCACGCATTGTGCTATGAAACAAAAGCAAGATATATAAGCTTGAAACTTACTTAATGCATGGGTTATGGTGTGCCTGTTGCTACATTTGCCCCTGTTGCCTCTTTTGGTGTACAAACATTGAGTCTCATGGAACAAGAGTAATTAATGAATGCATACTGTGACTCCCTTGCAGATGCTATCAAGAGAGGAGCTGTGGACGTGACCATAACCAAATGTGTTACTCTTGGTCCACCAGAGGCAGGGAAGACACAGCTGAAGAGAGCCCTTCTTGGTGATTTCACTGAGGCAAATGAGAGTACTCCTGTCTCTACTCAAGCTATACCAGCTGTGGACATTTACGCATCCGGAAAGGGAAAATGGGTACAGCTTGATATGGGGCAGTTGAAAGGTGCTATTCAAGCCACAGCTAGTGGGATATGCCAACAGGGTAAGAAAAAACGAACCAAAAAAACTAAAAAATCAAAGGCTGTTGTCATGACACATCAAGAGAAGCACTTGCACAAGACACCCAGTGTTAGTACACCAAGTGATGTTGAAGACCAGACAAACAAGTCAAATTCTAAAAATAGAGCCAAGCCCAAACGGAAAATTATTGACATGAAAAAACATGAAAAGAGCTTGTCCAATAAGTTTTTCATTTTGAAAAATGAAGTTGAAAGTGCTTTTGTCAATGTTGAACCACCCTCTGCAAGCATGAATCTCCACAGAGCACATCTTCTTTACATGGTTGACAATGGTGGGCAGCCATCTTTTCTAGATTTCCACTCAGCAATTGCCACATTTCCAGCAATCCACTTCTTAGTCTACAACATGAAAGAGGGGTTGGATGCCAAGCCGAAGATGACCTATCGGAAAAAAGCTTTGCCTACCAAGAAACTCGCAAGTGGCACGCTGTCCAATTTTGACGTTATTCACCGTTTACTCCTCACCATACACCACTTGGGACCACGGTTTTCCAAACTTCAAGCTAGAATGAAGGAACTTATGAAGGATCAGTTTCGTGTATTTCGGAGTAACCCACCTGTCTTTATTGTAGGGACTCACATTAGAAAGAAGCAATCTTTTCAAAAGGACAGGAATAGGTTGAGCTCACTGCTTCAAAGTATTCCTTCTCTGGAGAGGATTTGGGAGACTCACTTTGTCAACAGCCTTGACCCCTTAAGCCCCAGTATTAAAGGCCTACAGCAATCATTATGTAGTAATTCTACTTCTTGCTCCTTCCACCTTCCTCTCTCATGGTTCCACCTTCAGCTCGTGCGTCTAGCACTGGATGCGGAAGAGATTCCAGATCTCTCTTTGCACATACAAGCATTTGTGGACCTGCGCAACAGGTGTTTGGAGGAAAACCTTGTTGCCTCACACGAAGAATTTGAAGCTATGATTCGAGTGTTCCACAGTCTAGGAGTGTTCTCTTGTCCTGACCTTGAATTGTCTGATCAAGTGGAAAGCTTGTTATGCTTTTACAGTATTGTTACCAAAATTCTGGACATTCCTCTCAGAGATGTCTCAGTTTCTAACAAACCACTACTAGATTTACAGGCAACAGGTCCTGGAGAGATATCATCCGAGGGACTCAGTGCACTGAGGGTTCCAGATACCCTGGGGTCATGTCAAGGATTCCACAAGAGGCTGCTAAAGTGGCTCGTTCACTGGGGATTGGCTCATTCCTTCCATTTTGCCCCCAAGATCTGAAGTTTTTCACTCTCCATTTGTCATAAGTCCTTTTAACCCCTTCCCACTCAGTATCTGCTTCTTGGAAAAATTCTTCAAATAACTTCACATTCGACTATCTTCCAGAGGGTTTCTTTCCGCATTTTGTTGTAAATTTGGTGAAAAATGGATACACGTTATCACCTAATCGTAGAGAGGGAGCGAATCTTTCTCGTTGCAGAGATGCAGTTTTCCTCATCAAGCGGAGCACATCTACTGTTAACCACATGAACACCTTCAACATTTGGCTCATCGATGAAGCCACCCATCTATCAGTATACATCTCCCCAGCTGGAGGGTCATCAGCTCCTAGCGCACACCAAGAAGTGGAAGCTGTGCTAGCCAACCTGAAAGACAAAGTACAGAAGACCAGCCAATCACTTTACTACTGTAGCAAGGACAATATTGCAATTTGCTGTACTTGTCCTTGCACAACAATGGAGGGAAAAGCCAAGGCCAGTAAGTTGGAGGTCAGCCATCTTGCTCAAGTCACATATGGCCACAAAAGTAGCAGAATCTAAATCTTTTGTCTTGATTCGGGTCGATTGGCATGTTGGGAACGCCATTTTTCAAAAGACGAGTTGACTGGAGTGGAGCATTTTAACTTTCTCCCTCTTATTATGGAAAGCTCTCACCCAGACCGCCCACATGGTAAGGCTATATATCATGTATGTACAGTCTGTTTTTTGTTCTATATGATGGGATCCAATTCTATATGCTCTCAGTTATAGGGTACCAATTTTCACCATGTTAATTGCAGTTCATTCTTTGCTGATCCCCCTTAACATTTATGCCAGGCCCTTTATTTCTATTTGGATATAATAAAACTTTTTTTGCAACTTAAAATATCTTGTTGAACATTTAGTGGATAGAAGCCACTAGAGAGAACAAGAACAGGGTTCTTGTTAATGTCATTTTGTTCATTGTATGAGAGATTTGCCAGAATTTCCCCATGCTTAATAATATTCATGCATGGCTTCCAAGTTACATAAACCACAATTTTTTTATTGTGGTTTTTTCATTGTGAAATGTTTAAGCACGTATGGTATTATGCACTTATGTAGTGCTCCGTACATATTTGTAATGCTTCAGCTTTGTATTATCATCATCATGATGATGGTTTTACTTTCTGCCATTGAACACTCTGGACTGCAGGTTCAAGTGAGGAAGTAAAAGGCGGTAGGAACCTGCCTGATCCAGTTGAATCAGGTGTGTGTGCATGTGTGTGTGCGCGCGCGTGTGCGTGTGAATATGTTTGTGTGTGCATGTGTGTATGCAGTGTGTGTGTGTTTATGCAAGCTTTTGCACATGTATGTGAGTGTATATGTCGTTGATTATGTAAACACACGCACACACACGCACACACACACACACACGCACACACACACACACACACACACACACACACACACACACACACACAATGTACACACATACACATGCATGCACCTACACCATGAAATCATGCATAATATTTGTATGAACAAACTTGTGCACATACGTACAATCACATGCATGTTTGTAGGCTTGCGAATGTGCATTTTCTCGCTGTATGCATGTGCATGAAGCAGTATAATACATTTATGCCCTGTTTATATGCCTATCCTATCATTTTAGTGACAGCTATGTAAGTACGTCATCATGCAATGTACATTTACCTACGTATGTGCTGTACAGTCCTTTGTTCATAGGTCCAGATCTTGCAATAAAGTCCTCCACTGATCTCCTGCCCTACCTGGATAAGATGAAAACTCAACTGTATCTACTTGGTTGTGCTCTGGGGATCCAGGATGAAACTGCTGCTATTGAGAAAACTTCTGAGGACTCCACTACAAAGTGCTTGCGGATCTTAGAGCATTGGTTAAAGGTAACCGCCAATTCATCTTGGGGCTTATTGTGTTCTAAGCTCAAGATGTGTGACACTCCTTCAACAATGTGAGAGAACGGATAGAAAAAGACCACTGTCAGTAAACAGCTAGATGTGGTATGGTATGTGTGCTGTCAGTTTAGGAACTCATTCTGCATAGTACTATTTCACATTGACTGCTTACTATTATTAAATAGCAATATCTTGAAGCAGCAAGTATTATGGCAATCTCTTCAGCTAGTACTGTTTTATACGTTCGTACCTAATATGATCCTGGATATTATATAAGTTAGTAGTGCTGTGAGCTGCATGAGGAATGTGCATGTTGAATTAAACTGTGTGCATGTTGACCGCATTGCGTATTTGTTGAAGAATTTTTGTGCATGTGTTAAAGGAATTGTGCATGCCAGGTACTCTTGTGTACATGCTACCATTAGAATACGGTAGACTAAGTGTATTTTCATTTCAATGATGGTTATTTGGAATGTTAAATTTTGATAAAAGGAGAATTTAATTAATGTGTTGTGAATGTGTTATAGTATTTAATCAATATAATTATAAGTATAATAATTATTATAGTATAATAGTGTACTAGTATACTCAAACACACATAACAGTAGAGTAACAATATACAGTATAACCTTCTCCAGGACCTGTTTTAATTGCCAGTCAATAATTGAAAAAAATTATGTTAGGAAACAGAATTATTAAAACGCAGTCTAGTGTGCATTATCTTAAACACAGGTGTTGCAATACACAATAATAAAACCCCATCCTAATAGTATGCTATAATAATAAAATAATTACAATTATGTTTGTAATGAGTCGATATTATTATAATGCATGCGCAGCTATACAATAATAATACTAATATTAATCTGACAACTCACTGTATAGAATAGTATTATGCACAAAATTAATATATGAACAAAGTTTCGTTATGTGTGTATTACAAACCAAGAACACCACAGTCTATAGGTATGCAAATTCAACAAATTCACAGATGAATGCGTACAAACAGTCATTACAGTGTGACCGAAACCAACGATGCATTACAATTTCAATGAATACAATATTATAATATATTAATTTATTATTATTAGACTAAGTCTAGGATTATAATTATATTGAATGTACATGCACACTTTCAGCTTGATATTCTTCTGAATAGCACCATGCATATGTCTCTTTATGCACTGGAGAGGGAAGTTAATGTACTTTGTGAACCCATGCACAAATACATACATACACACACACACACACACACACACACACACACACACACACACACACACACACACACACACACACATTTGTACATGAAGGCACACGACATGCGTGTACACTATATACCTAGACACACATTCTCACATACATACATACACACGTATATTGTATCTGATCACACTATTTTCATTGTGTCCTAGGCACTCTCTTCTATTTAAATTTCATAATTATATTATAGTGACAGTGGTTCTCCTTCAAATTTTCCTCAGTGTTGTCACTACGTAAAAGCTTGCTTCTACCGGAATACTAGCAAATAAAGTCTACGAATACCAATGCTCCAGCTTCACAGGAGAACTTTCTACCATCTAACTAAGACCATAATCTTACAGCTTCGTACGAAGGTCAGTACTCAAATTGGCTGGAATTATAAAAAGGAAACCACCCGGGCCGCAGGACGTGGCTCCCCTTGTTCACGTTTACACCCCGAAGATATTATACTCTCGTCTTTTTTGCCTGTTCGACGGGTCTCTTTAAATTTGAATAGTGGCGGAACGTCCTGGCTTTTTGAAGGCAAAATGTCTGCCCATGGTTAGTAGCTTCTTGAATTTTAATTGGCCAGGGGTTTTCCCCTTTTCTCTTGAGTTTGTTTCGGGCGTATACCTACGTATTATTATTATTATTATTATTGTTATGGGCGTATCAAAGAGACGACCCTGCGGTAGGAACTGCCCCGGTCGCAGAGCTCTTTCGTAAAATATTTCTGAAGGTGTGTTTCACGTAGCACTACCCCTAAGCGATCGTTAGAATTCATCCGCTATCCTTAGGTCTTTTTTGTCTATATCTATGCGTAGACTTGTGTATCATTACCGTTTTTGCCTAATCTTAGTCTAGGGCGGTCACCCTACCTGTGTTTGCATATCCCAACAACAGTTACTTTAATTTCCTTACAGTAACTGTAACTGTAGAAACTAACTATAATAACTAACTAACTGTTAACTGTTAACTGTTGCCTTGCCAGGATTTTCTGCATGGGCATCACTATTAATACCTCTACCCCAGACCTGAGTCTGAGGTTGCACCCATTCTTACCCCTTTGAGAGTAATAATGATTGCCACTCCCCCCCCCCCCCCCCCCCCCCCCCCCCCCCCACCACCACCACCACCTTATAACCTTATTTAGTTGCAAGTTGTTTTTAAATTAATATAATAATTAATTTAACCTTTTGTTTCATATTAAGATTATTATATTGATGGTTGAGTTGGAACACCTAAATTATTATAATCCAATATTGAAAAAGCATTCTATGTTGTACAGATCTACTACAACATACTCTTGATTGATTGCTGTAACATTCACGTGTATCTTTTTATGTAAATCCACAATGTACGTACTTCTCACTGATTGCCTCAACTGGGGAGTCCGTTGTTGCAAGGAATGAACTTGATTACCTTGCAAATCTTGATTTTGACTGGAATATTAGAAGTTTAAAACAGAGTAAATTTTGGCTTTTGAAATAATAATTATTGCTAGTTCAATTTGTTTGACTGTTTTATGTATAGGATTGGACGCTATGAGTGATGTACTAAAGAATAAATGGTCAAAGAAAGATGATCATAATATATACGAACTCTGTGAGTAATGTGTTTAATTATTGTGAAATTCAATGTTAAAATTTAATGATATATTCTGTTCACTTGTATTATGCTCTTAGTGTTCCAATTTTTATGATGATAAAATTCATAAATTTTCTTCCTTGTACATAGTACATACATATGTCCCACAGTACAGATATTTAGCTCTTTTTGCTGTGTGCATGGTATACATTTGATACCCAGTAGCAATATAGATAACACTGCTGCTGGAGACACTTGTTGTATTATACTTTATATGAAGTTTCTATATATGATATTATTGCTTTCTTGCAGTGGAGGAAGTGATGGAAGAAAGTAAGTTCCCCACCACTCCCACTCACGCAATCCTATACACAGTACCAATGTACAGTTTTCACAGGGTATTTATAACCGTCCAGGAATAAAATACAAAATGGCCATCTTGAAATAGCAGCACGAATTATCAATCGTTTCTACTTAGTTGACAAGATTTTTGCCAAGTTCTTCTCACTGGACGAAAGTTGTATATATTCCACGCATGTTGGTACTTAATGTGGCAGGTCAGCCGCCATTTACAACAGCTATGTATATATTTATCAGGCAATGAATATAATAATTATTACACCACACAAAACTGTATACTTGATCATCGTTGTACCATTTTTGATGCTTTATTCCTGCATAAGGCCCAGAGTTATCGCCAAAATTCGACTGAGCGTTCATCTGAGTATGCATGGTGAATGATCGTATGAATGGATTTGCGGAAATTTTGTTCTTCCACTACGCCACGACACCTGAACTATGCCCAAAATGGCGATTTTGCACCCGCAGCAATGCAAAATAGTTGATTTTCTGTTAAACCGAGGAGATTCCTAAATTCCATACATATGATCTGAAATACGAGGGTAAGCTACAAGTTTGTGTCCAAATGCACTTGTTACGTTGCAATTTGACTGGATAAATCGTCAAAGTACGCCAAACGGAAAGAGCTTCATTTCTGCTGCAGTGAATGACTTTTTCATTTATTCTTTGGCCTGCACAGGTTTAGAGTAGTGGCACTAATATCGTTCAGTAACATCGATAGAACAGCTCAAGTTTTTGCAAAAATTGCGTGGGCAGACCGACCCACCACCTTAACTAGCTATTGTTTCTATTGTCCAAAGGAAGATAGTGAGCTAGGAATACATAGCAGTTTCAGTCAAACTTTGCCTTGGTCTCACCTGTAGATCCCTCTCAATTCACGTGGAACAACATGAAAAGACAGAACAAGTGGCGAGCTATCCGAAAATCGTTTCGGGCTATAGGTTATAATCTTCTGTAAGAAAGTTATAACCGAAAAAACTGTTTTTCCACCCTTCAAATGGCCAAAAATTAGCATAAATGGTCCAATTTCGAGAAACTGCTAGATTGTAACACTATGCCCTAAACTATTTTCATAAACCGAAACATCTTAACTAAAAGATTCCATCGAAGTTGGATTTGGTGAGATTCGCAGGCATCTGAGGTCTAACCAAGTGACTGTAACTTCGCCCTCAACAAAACTGCCATTTTTGTGACATTTCACGGAACGTAGGCATTGCGTCACAAAAGTCGCCTTCTTCCCCCTTCTGTTGATATGTGAAATTTCGTCGGAATTGGAACAAACAACAGACATGTATAAACACCCTGTGTTGTTGTATCATGTGATGTGACCAAGGTTCTGTTTGTAACTGATGTTGTTTACCCACATGCATGTTGTGTTTGTTGTGTTTTGATGTGTTACACATTTTGAGGGTCACACGATTTCATGTACTAATACAATTGGGTTCTCTGGCTATAGATTGCACAATGTTAATAATAGTTCATTTTGTGTCAGATGTGTTTGCTTGTCCTAGTGGAGGAAGTTGTATCTTCATTCACTAATGGTAAGTTGGCTAAGTTAGTATGTCAATCAATCAAGAATGTCCCAGCTAGGGTGGGTTGTAAAATTCTCAGCTGTTTGTTTTATTCATTATCAACTCGAAATCGTTGTGACTATTGATGATACATACATACCGTATAATGGAAAGTATTCGATCACAAACCATATTATTAGCAAATGTCTTGGTTCGAAATTAAGCAGTCAAGTATAGTGTCACTACCAGGCATGCTGGTGCTGGGAGTGTATAGCAACTGCATGGGAAGATTCTCTGCTAAACTTGTTTCAGTCTAAGAGGCGATCTTGTTCTACTGATTTCAAATTGATATCTGATGTGATGTATTCTTTTTATTGTTACAGTACAACTAGTTCATTCAATCTGTAAGAAATTGCATGTCTCTCTGCCTATCGGACCCATTTCATGTGGTAGTCCCTGAATATTAGGGAAACGATATTGCAGTCTGGCTATGCGAGACTATTCCAGACTACTGTCCATAGAAGTGCCATCATTATTGATAAGATAAACCAATGAAGAAGTGAAAGTAGCCATGAAGTTGAAATCGCGAATATTTTTCCCTCTCCCCTAGAATGAGGTGTGTTGTGAATAATTAGAGTAGACTATTTTTAGGGGCTGCTATTGTTTTATTTGGACATCCAGTGTGTAATGCTCGTCCGAAGTATACATATTATTATGTATTATATATATATATATATATATATATATACAGGCCTGTAACCAAGGGGGGTTCGTTGGGTTCGGACGAATCCCCCCTTAAGAATCACCAATCAATAAAAAGTAAGTCCTAAAAGGTTCTAAAGGAGTATGTAGCCTTATTTAGACCCACTAGGCACCTTTTCCCTTTGTTTTGTTGCTCTATTATCACTAAGCGCTACCCAGAACGCTACCTGATTGCAATTGGCCTCCATTTTGTGAGGATGTCATTTACCATCATAGTGACATTTTGTACTATGTATTCTGTAACTCGTTTGCACTGTGGGTAGTTTTGAAGGTATTTTGCATAGGGGGTCAATGTATCATGTGTGTGTGTGTGTGTGTGTGTGTGTGTGTGTGTGTGTGTGTGTGTGTGTGTGTGTGTGTGTGCGCGTGCGTGTGCACGCGTGCATGTGAAGGGAGATTGCGGAAATCTGAAATGTAACCCCCCTCTGGAAAATCCTGCCTACGGGCTTGATATACAATACAGATTTAAAGTAAAGTCGTATAATAGAGAATTTATATAATAGTAATAGAGAAGTATGAATTTATACAGAAATGAGTTATAGGAATTGTTTTGAAAACAATTGCCAAATATGGCAATTGTTTTCAAAATAATCGTCCAGTTACAATAAACAGTATGTTCAATGAATGTTCAGTTGCGCACTAACCCTTCAATGTTTTGCAAGTAATTAGAGCATGTGAGGCGGCAGAGTTTTTAACTCGAATTACTTGTTTTTGCATATACTGCACATACGTAGCTATGTTCCTTATAAGCTTGAAATATCAAACCCAAAGAACAATCGAGCTCTTCATGTAGGCAAAGTACCAAGTTTGACCGATCCTTGCACACAAGCTAATCTTATTAGAAAAGGCAGTTCAATCATGTCAGCAGTCATTTTTAATTTGAAAATCGCTAATGAGTTATTGATTCGAAGTACTCAAGCTGTTTTGCCAAATGTACTGTAGGGCCCAGTAAAGGTCTTATAGCACATCAGCAAGGCAGAGATGTTTTGTCCCAGGTTATACATTCTACCCAATTGCAAGTTAGCTTTACAGTTGGAACTCTACAAGTTGAGAACAGACTTTTAGAGTATATTTTATGATGTTTCTATTGTTTACTTGCAGGAGGGAAAAGGTTGAGACTACGTAAGTTCCCCACCACTCCCACTCCCTCCATCCTATACACAGTACCAATGTACAGTATTGTTGTATCATGTGATGTGACCAAGGTTCTGTTTGTAACTGATGATGTTTATCCACATATTATTGTTTGGTGTGTTTCGTTGTGTTTTGCATTTTTGGGGTCATAAATTTTTAAATTAGGAGTCTAAAACATTTGGGTTCCATGGCTTTAGAGTGCACAATATTTGGTTCACTTTGTGTAGAAAGTGTTTTCTTGTCCCAGTGGATGAAATTGTTTCTTGGTATGTATTTTGTATTCACTTCTCGTATAGACAAAGTTAGTATGTCGATCGCTTGAGAGTGTCCCAGCAAGGGTGGGTCATAGTATTCTTATAGCAGTTTGTTTAATTCATTACTGACTCAAAATGTTTGTGACTGTTGATGATACGTACGAACCATATATTGCAAAATGTTTACAACGGTAATACCAATAAAATTGGCAAATGTCTTGGTTCAATATTAAGCAGTCAAGTATATATAGTGTCACTACCAGGCATGCTGGTGCTGGGGCATTCATATGGAGTGTATAGCAGCTGCATGGCAATTTTTTTCTGCAAATCTTCATTGTTGTAGAGGTGATCTTGCTCTACTGTAGTTCGGACGTCTGATGTTAGATGTTCCTTCTTATTGTACAGCTAGGAGGAATCTAGTGACGGAATCTTCAAGAAATTGTCTCTTGGCCATCCAGAGCCTTTCTCACATAGTAACCCCTGCATATTAAGGAAACAATATTGTGCTCTGACTATGCGAGACTATTCCGGACTACTCTCTAGTAAATAAGTGTCATCACTTTGATAAGCAACCCAAAGATGAAGTGAAAGCTACTCGCGAAATTGATAATTGCGACTAACTTTGTCCCTCCCTCCTCTAAAGTGAGGTTCTTTGTGAAAATGTAGAGTCAACAAAATACTTTGAACATAACTACGTACCTACATCACACAGATACAATCCTGTACCATGTGCAGTGGTAGGTTGTGCTGCACGATGTATAGGAGTATGCTTACTGCACCCAGTCCACCTGAACTCTTCTATATAGATCAGCGTCCCGTGCCCCATGTGTGTCTAGCCTTATATCTATGTATGTACCAAACATCCCTACAATGTAAGCAGTCTATGAGATTGTGACACACACAGGGTATTTATAACCGTCCGGGAATAAAATGCAAAAATGGCCGTCTTGAAATAGCGTCACAAATTATCGATCGTTTCTACTTCGTTGACCAGATTTTCGCCCAGTTCTTCCTACTGGACGAAAGTTGTATATATTCCACGCATGTTGGTACTTAACTAGCGATTGTTTCTATTGCTTGAAGGAAGATAGCGAGCTAGGAATACATAGCAGTTTTAGACAAACTTCGCCTTGGTTAGACCTCAGATCCCTCTCAATTCCCATCAAACAACACGAAAAGACAGAACAAGTGGTGAGCTATCTGAAAATCGTTCCGGGCTATAGGTTATAATCTTCTGTAAGAAAGTTATAACCGAAAAACCTGTTTTTTCACCCTTCAAACGGCCAAAATTTAGCATAAATGGTCCAATTGCCAAAAACTGCTTGATTGTAGCACTATGCCCGGAACGATTTTCGCAAACCGAAACATCTTAAGATTCCATCGAAGTTGGATTTGGTGAGATTCGAAGGCATCTGAGGTCTAACCAAGCGACTTCATCTTCGCCCTCAACAAAACTGCCATTTTCGTGACGTTTCACGGATACGTAGGCAAAACGTCACAAAAGTCGCCTTCTTCCCCCATTCTGTCGATACGTGAATTTTCGTACGTCATCTGAAAGACGCCAAATGACGCATTAAAAACAGCCGCTAATTGATGACGTAGAAAACAAGCACCGCCCACAATCGGAACAAGCAACAGACGGTTATAAACACCCTGTGCATGCATTGCATTGAGGTACACCTGACAAACTGGACTCAGCAACAGTGGTTGATTGCGCAAGCTATATGATACCTCTATATGCCTATTTTCCATTAATCTTCTGTCCTATATACATCTCTAATTACTAGAAAACGAACAGTGCTTCCAGTTATAGTAATATATAATGACTTTTTGTCATTAATATGATGATAATGTTACATATGTTATACATTTATTTTGTTGCACTATGTTTTATGATGATGACCATTGTTTACTGGCAGAGATAGAAGATTTTACAACAAGAAGTAAGTTCCCCACCACTCCCACTCCCTCCATCGTATACACAGTACCAATGTACAGTATTGTTGTATCATGTGATGTGACCAAGGTTCTATTAGTAACTGATGCTGTTTATCCACATGTTGTATTTGGTGTGTTTTGATGTGTGTCATTCTTTTGGGGTCACAAGTTTTAATATTACTATAAAGCAATTGGGTTCTTAAGCTATAGATTGTGCAATGTTTGATCCACTTTGTGTAGGAAGTGTTTGTTTGTCCTAGTGGATGAAATTGTCCCTACATTGACTAATGATATTAAGTTAATGTGTCCATTTATATCTAGAGTGACCCAGAAAGAGTGGGTTGTACCATTCTCAGCAGTTTGTTTTCTTCCTTATCGACTGGAAATCTTTGAAGCTATTGACAATACATGCATACCATTTATTAGAAAATGTTTACAAACAATAATAATATTATTAGCAAATGTCTTGGTTCGATATTAAGCAGTCAAGTATAGTGTCAATACCAGGCATGCTGGTGCTGGGGAGTGTATAGCAGCTGCATGGGAAGTTTCTCTGCTAATTTAAAACTTGTTTCAGTCTAAGAGGCGATCTTGTTCTACAGTAGTTACTAGTTTGAACGTCTTAAGTTGGATATTCATTGTTATTGTACAATTACAAGAAATCTAGTGACAAATTTTTAAACATTGTCTCTGCCATCCAGACCTATTCTCCAATAGTAGTCCCTACATATTAGGGAATCAATATTGCAATCTGCCTATGTGAGGCTATTCCAGACTACTTTCTAAAGCAGTACTATCATCATTGATAAACAAAACCAATAAGAAGTGTAAGCTACTCATGAACTTGAGAATTGTCACTTCTGCTCCCTTCCTCTATAATGAGGTGCATGCAGTGTGTAAATATAGAGTCGACAGAATATTAATTTTCCAACATACTGTACATATATATCTTAAGCTTGAAAAATAATACTGAATCCAAAAAAACAATCAAGCTAAACATCCAAGGATAATACCATGCTTGATCATCCTAAGGCTTGCACACCACAAATTTGTAATTTAAACAAAGGTGGTACGATCCTGTCATCAGGCATGTTTTTACTTTGAAGTACTTGTATAAGTTTTGATTCGGAAGTACATACTCAGACTGTTTCGGCAATGTGCTAATTTCCATGCAGTAAATACTTATGGCACATTGAGTCAAATTAGAGATGTTGTATCTCAGATTATCATGGTTAGTATACATACTACCCAAGTTAGCTTTATATAGTTGGAGCTTTTAGAAGTGAAGAACAGACCTTTAGAGTAATCATATCTTTACATGTTGAAGTCCTATCTTCTTACAGTGAGTATTTTACCACCATGATGTGACTTTACCTCAATTATGTACAGCTAGAACCGTTTTTGTCGAGTGTAATTGAGCTTTGGAGGCACATGTGTCTTTTTTCAAGACCACAGCAAAATATCTCCCTGAAATGTATGACTCTGATCAGCATAATGCCAACCCGCTCATTTCCTGCTGTAATGAAGTTCATAATTACTAGAAAGCTACCGTATGTTCTCTAAAAATTTGTCACACCTACTTTGCAAAATAATCCAGCAGACGGCGGAATATGAATATTTTGGAATGGATTAAAACCACCCGACGAATACTTTGACTTTTTGAACGTAAACTGAGAGACACTGAATATTTAGATATGGCTATATTACACAATTTGTTAAATGGTGTCTGAATTCAAAACTACATTCAAATCGCTTGTTTGTGGCCAACATATCTGCAAGGACATATGGAATCCAGTAGTCGGAGGAATCCTACAATGCGAGTATGAAGAATTAAGAGAACGAACATGATCTATTTGCAATTGCCTGCAAGAAGACAAATGGTACGATAGTCTGTCATTTGCCATGCGTAGACATGCGGACCTTCTACTATTTCTTAGCACATGATGGTACAATGACAGCAAGTGTAATTGGGGTACGGAGGTACTGTGTGGATGTAGGGGGCATGGATGTTCCATGTGAATTGAAGTGCACAGGCAAGAGGAAACATATATCAAGATACTCAAAGAGATCATTTCAAGGAATAATAATGTCTAATACGGTAATGTGCAAATGTACTTAGATCAGTTATACGTATAGTGAATCAGTAAATATACTGATCATAGATAACAATTATCTATTATAATTTTGTTTTTATGATCTATGAACATTGTAGCAAATGAACATAATACTTATGCATAGTTATAAGTAGCTCAAACAACACTGATACTGTAACAATTACCTATCAGTTATCTGAGTCTGTTTCAGAGTCGCTGCTGTCATCCTCAGACTGCACAGGGCATTTATTTCAGCCCACAGCTGCTTGGGATTTGGGGCGTGCACGCACCAAATTTATAAACAACGTCACCCCTAACAGTAAACAACGTCACCACAAATTGTAAACTACGTCATACAAATGAGAACGTCACTGAAAGTGCCCCATTATAAGTAGATATCAATGTTAGTGATGTCACAGCCCCGCATCACGATACGTCATCAAAATGGCCGTTTTTTAATAGGCAAAGAGAAATCAGCTTTTCCGGAGGAGAAAATGCCCTACAACTTTCCTGTTTGTCTAACTTTTCCATTTAATGTAGTCTTGGCTATAGGATTCTGCTTGTAGAATAATGCTATAATAAGGTAAGCGAAAGTAATTACCTTATTTGTTTCCATTTTTGCCGATTTCGGGGCACCAAAAAGTGCTTTTTTCCAAATAAAAGGTTTTAACAAGGTTATAATAGTAAACATCAAGCAAATTCATATAGTTCAGATATTTTGCCAGCGACTGAAGTAAATTTCGTGAAGCTACAGGGTCATCTTCTCCTCCGGAAATGGCAATTTCTGTCTTTTACCGAAAGTTTATGGCTCCTTTGTTGTTGCCTCAAACTTCTCTGTTTCGTACTTTTTCTTCTTCGGGTGTTCCTACAAATAACATTTGTTTAATTTTATAAAGTGTAATGTATAAGTTTATTCGTATTGGAATCATAATATGCTAAGAAAATTGGTCAAGTTTCGCGACGGCCATTTTACTGTTATATCCGAGGGCTGAAATAAATACCCTGTGTGAAAAGGATCCTCTGAGTCTTCAGCATCAAGGTCAGCACCATATGGGATAGTGATATCCACAATGTCGTTGGCACAATTAATGAAATGGTTTTCGCTTCCATCTAGTGCATTGCTGATTCCACAGACCTTAAATATATACTTTTACAATTGCATTCTTCTGTTCATAGAGATGATCATCAGTTTCATGCACCCATCCTACAAGGTTTGATTTTGTTGGTTGATAAATCTTACCGTTGGATGTAGTTGCCATGGCTTCATGTTCATGCATGTGCTGCTCCTATTGCTTTTTCACAATCGCTTTGAACGGTTTGTTCAACGACATGTCAAGAGGCTGGATCTTGCTTGTGCATCCACCAGGAATGACAGCTGTTCGTATATTTTTCGTTGCCAGCATTGCAGTTACTTCATCTGTTAGATGAGCACTGAATGTGTCAAATACCAAAAGGTAGTGTCCAAGTTCAGTGTGCTTTGAAAGGGAAGACAGTACGCTCAACCAAAGGTGTTCATTTCCCATCAACAGTGCATGGCCATTACTTGACAAAAGAAGCGCTACATGGACACCACCACAATTTTGCTGTAGATCAAACAAGTCCTTTCTTAAAAAAATATAACCAATGGCTTCAACGTGTCCCTGATGCAGTTGTAGTTAATACCAAAGAAATTCACTTTTTGTCAGACCCAGTGCCACAAATGTGTACTTGCCTATTGCCCTTTTTGGCAACAGTGTAGTTGTCGGGCATGTCGAACCATACAATCATTGCTGAAGTGGTGATGTTTCCGAATAGCAGTGAGTTCCTGTAGGAAGGTTTCCACCTTCTTCTGCAGTTAAGCAGGCATCTTCTGCTGAATCGATGTTGCCCATCTCAGGATGATGAATGCCTAATCATAAACTTCTCCAACTACCCAATGGAGGCAGAAAAAAGTGGGTTGTGCGGTAAAATCAAAGACTTTACGTACTGGCAGATGGATCCACGTTGAACAGGCAAGTGTAAGTCCCTTCTTTGCAGGATCCAGCATAAAATGTCCTCGTCGACTTCCCTGGGATATGATTACCGCCGCGACTGGATTCTTTTCACAGGTGCTGCCCTTTTTTGTGTTTCCCTTTAGCCTTGGCTTTCGACGTCAAGTCTAAGCCCCTCCAGCCTGAGATGGTTGTTCGTGGCATTTTAAAGTGCTCAGCAGCCAGAGATTCACTAGTGGCTTTCACATAAGCTACAACCTCAAGTTTTTAGCCTAAGTGTAAGTTTGGTACACAGTTGGTCTCTTTACTGGGGCATTCTCTGTCTGCAATCGTGGCTGTTTGGGTTCAGGTTGCACGGAAATAATAATATCACCACCTTCTGTATGATTAGTGTGCCGGTTCACTGCATGGATTGAAATGTGCCAAAAAGTTTGGGATTCCTTGTTGATTACTTGGGATTTGACTCTGTTTGGTTGCGAAATAATCAGTGATTAGCTTGTTCTTCGGAGGTTCCTTGTCTGGGCTAGAGCTGATCTGGACAACTTCTGAATCAATGGGACTCCGATACACAGTGCCGTCATCTTCTGGGTCAGTGTCCATGTAGTCTGGGGTTGAAGGAGTGTACGGTGAAAGAGGTAAACGCAGTGATCTGCGCGAAATGGGTGATTCATCTTGATTCGCTCCTGAAGACATGCCGAAATAGCTCCAAACGGGGAGCACACCTCCCCGTTAGATTATAGAAGGCATGGCGTAATGTTAGAATAAAAACAACAATTACTTGGAGACAGGATATCTTGACTAACTTTAGAATAATTTGTAGTAGAAAGATATTTTTGGACAAACTTATAGATTGAATGCCGAATTTTTAGACAATACAGTATACGGTAATAGGGCTTCCAGTAATAATAATATTATAATCTTTTGTCATAAATAAATGTTACACACATAACACATTTTTTGTACTATATTTTATGATGTTTCTATTGGTTACTTGCAGAGGAGGAAGAGATTAGAAGAAGTAAGTTCCCCACCACTCCCACTCCCTCCATCCTATACACAGTACCAATGTACAGTATTGTTGTATCATGTGATGTGACCAAGGTTCTGTTTGTAACTGATGATGTTTATCCACATGTTGTGTTAACTTTATTGTTTTGATGTATATTATGCTTGTGTATATGTGTGCCCGGTTGCATGTGTTGTACTGTTGGCTATGACTGTCACATTCTTCTGTCATTATATTTGCACACTTTCATTGGTTGGTCCAGGCATGCGATAGGGAGATGGTGTGTAGTATGGGAGAAGGGGGGGGGGGGGGGTGAATCCTTTTTTCAGGATCAGAGAATTAGATCTTGCCCAAAGACTGTACATGACTTTGTTCTGAATAATTCACTTGAACTTTTGGAATTATGTGAGTTCATGGTTGTTCTTAGCCAGAGTTCAGTAGAAATAAAGATAGCTTCAGAATAAAGGATGTCATGTGCTTGGAAAGTGTTGTGGACAGAAGCAGTTGAGGATTATTGCAGATAATGTAGGCAGTTGGAGTTTTTCAATTATTGTGGCATGTGTATTGTATGTGTATTGTGGCTATGCAGTTTATGTTTTGTGCTGTGAACTTATTATATGACCTTCACTTTCTCAGTTGAGGTTTCAATTTCAGCTCCATACATAATCTGTGCAATTGAAACTGACGCAATCTTCTTCAAATAGTTATCCATTCATGGTGTCTGACAGGGATGAAAACGACCTTTGGGACATGGCAGACAAACCTGACTGAAAATATGATACAACATATTACGATTTAATGATAGATATAGATTCATACTTCTTTCGTAACCTTCGCAGGTATGTTATGGCACTTTTCGCCATAAAACAAAATGGCTGCCGCTTTCGAATGGCTAGTATAAAATGCCTTGTTTTCTCTTCCTGAAAGTGGAAAGACTGAAGAAAGCATCTAGATAGTATTTCGAACATTCCTATTTTGTGCATATGTAATTTAAAGAAATAAAAACATATTGTACGTGCTGTACATGGTCGATTTTTAAACATACTAAAATAAGCAAAAAACGCAAAAGGCGCGGGTCTAGACAACTGAATTTAAACGCGCAAGTGAATTCAGAAGACAGAACATGTCCAAATCTTACTTTCTGATTTGGGGAAAACGCTGATCCATTCCACGGCTGTTATGTCCAAGGATTTCTGATCACGAAGAACGGCTATGGCAACAAATGGCTGCACATAAACTGAACAGATGGATCGACAATCTTCCCCAAATCAGAATTTCAAGTTCAGCCCTTCAGCGATAATCTGACAAAGTTTTAAGTGTCTACATAGAGATCTAGACCCGCGCCTTTTTCGCCATAAAATCCTTGTGGACTGGAGTGCTTCTTTAGGCATTTGTCACATGATATCACATGTCCACGAAGGCAAACTCTTCAAATACTCGCGCGTATTAGCCTATAATGACGTATAATTGTCGTGTTTAAGCTGTGGTCACATGGCCAGACCGTGATAAACTGTCGGAGGCGTAATAATCTAATCGCATAGCTTGTTAAACCACAAAACGCCCCCTTTTAGCCTCAATTCTGCCATAACATACCTGTGTTGACAAAATGTACTATTTTTATGTACGCCACATACAACAAGACAATGAGCCACGGTATGAACACGTTTCATGATGTCATGCTAAAATATATGGTATATACAATCTTTCTACACATACAGAAATTTTGACCATATATCACACAATTAAATTTTGTTGATATGAAGATAATACCAATATATATATTATATGAGTTTCACTCTCAGTTCACTTTACTGATCTTCACCATAGCCTTGTATATGTGTAACGTTAAAAAACATTGTCTGCTGTCTTGCATCATGCTCTTAGCATTTGAATCCTGCCTATTCACAGTTTCATTCTCTCTATATACGTACGTTCCACAGTAAAGACAATTTGACAATAGTGTCACACGTCATGTTGGCAATGATATGAAGATAAAACCAATATGCATATATTTTGCGAGGTTCATTGCCAGTTTTGCTTATTCTCATTGTTGCCTTGTACATGTGTAGCACAGACAGCCAGCAGTCAGGAACAGAAAAGTGGTACCTCAGATAAGGGTGCATTATTAGGTGAGAATTGTGCAAGGGCATGAAGAATACTGATTGGTTCTGTTGAAGTTATTCTCAAAGAATTCGTTAGATCGCTGTGTGCTATGTGCAAGTTCTACACCACACTGATACAAAACAGTGCTACCAAATGAAGGGAAATTTTAACAGAGTAATGTTTTTGTGAATTTCATGAACATCCCAACCTTCTGGAAAGCTTTGGTTTTCAAAAATTTACAACTTCATTCCAAAAATCCACAGGTTTGGTAGTACTAGAATTGTACACAGCTGCAACATTGCTCATTGTTGCAATTGATTAGGTTCAATTGTAGTTGGCACTGAGATTTTATTACCTGTTTCTCAGAAAGCTAGTCTGTCTATACGAAGTATGCACTCTCAAAGCTTGATGGCCCCATTTCAAAGTAAAGCTTATAAGGTAACCTTGAATCTTTGACTAAAGTCGAAATGGGGTAAACTTCTTCATGTTGAGCCATTTACTTTGCACAATACACACTATAAAGCTACTTGACCACCATAGCCTCAGTAAAAAATGGCCTTCTCAAATTTTGGGATTTGCTAAAGTATTCTTTTCAAAAATCAATATGCTGGTAGATTGTAACGAAATCTGAGCATATGATGCGTTTCGAATTTCTACAGTACTACATTTTTGCAGACATAGGCAGTTGACGATTATCTTTATGTGGAATTAGTCAGTTGGTGTATTTAATTTTTGCTGGATGTGTCTAATGTGAAGATTTTATGTTTCTGTTGTGAGCTCATTGTACATGAACATACCCACCATGCAGTGAAGAACTATAACTAACTAGTCAATCTGAACATCATCCTAAATATTATCATTCTAGAGTTGGGAATACTCCCTTAAACCCTCAAAGTGGAGGCAAAGAAGGTTTGAAAGCTTGTGCCAAGCTTGAAATTTGATTAAAAGCTCCAAACTGCGTACCTGCTTTATGGTATTGAAGCGATTTCTCGATGCCAATTTGTTACCACAAATAATACATGTCATTTTTACTCTGTCTGACTCGGCCACCTACAGTGTTCTATGCATACTAGTTACAATGTCCATAATTTTGAACTGCAATAGCACAATCGAGTTTTGCGGAAAAAATCATAGACTTATACCCCATTTAAACTGGAGAAATGCATGTAAACTGGAGAAATAGCGTGTTATTCCATTTTTTTGTCAAATAAATGCGTGTAGTGTGCCAAGGTATTTGTTGCTGGGTGGTAAAATTCTAGCATCCACTTCTTCAGCTATCTCTGAAACATCTACTATGTTATGTAAATTTTCTCTTGACTACCTTGTAGAATCTCTTGGAAATAGAATAGGACTTTTTGCTGCAAATGAAAAGATATGAGGCAACTGTCCGATTATAAATCGCATTAAGCTGCCAGAATCATTCATACTAGATGAAGTAAATTTTATGAAGCTAGAGGGTCATCTTCTCCGGAAATGGCGATTTCTGTCGTTTACCGAAAGTTTATGGCTCCTTTGTTGTTGCCTCAAACTTGTCTGTTTCGTACATTTAAGTTAAGTATTATCAATCTGTTACAATATTTTATTAGTATTTATATATTGTTTACTTGCAGTTGACGATCTGGAACCGAGGAGTACTCAAACATGTAAGTTCCTCACCACTCCCATCCACTCCATCCTATACACAGTACCAATGTACAGTATTGTTGTATCATGTGATGTGACCAAGTTTCTGTTTGTAACTGATGCTGTTCATCTACATGTTGTTTTTGTTGTTTTTATTGTTTTTTGATGTGTTACTGTACATGTGTGTATCTGATCACATGACAACACCATTGCTTACTGTTGAAACTATGCATGCAAGCTAATGCACGATTAATATCTGGGATGGTGTTCTTTGGCTTACTACGCATGCAAGAGTTCAATTATTGTCTTCTTGACCTTTGATTTTGTGTACTACTGGGTACATTTATATATGAAGTACCTGTATCCAATCAGCGAATAAGTAGTATTCCCATTTTCAGTGTTCATGTTTCCTTGGTTGGTACTTACATGATATGACGATGGTGTGTTGAAGGTATACATTCAGAACCAAAGAATTAGCAATGAATCTACTACTACTCTAAATTTTCACTGGAGCAGCCGACTGCGATTGGTCACTGGTCAACCACTGGTCGAATGAAGTCAAGATGATTGAATACATCAAAACGATCATCTTACTGTATGTGCAAGACAGATGTAAGGAACTTGAGCTCCTAGTGGATCAAGCGGCTCTAGCAATTTTTGATGTTTTCAATAGCCAACGAATAGAGGGGATCGTGAGAATCGTAGAAGAGATTACTATCCATTTCGTAAGTGTACCTGCAAACTGCACTGATAGATTACAACCCGTGGACTTGAGTGTCAGCAAGTCCATGAAAGAGTGTATGGGCACTGAGGTTCTGTAACCTCTCCACAGTGGACTGACATCAACCGTCCCTCCTTTAGTCCGGACAACTTTGAGAACTTCAACTTGGCATCTTCAATCTATACTGAGACCTGTGTGGAGAGAAAGTATAATGTTGTAAACTATATATTATAGTATGCAGGGGGCCCAACTTTTAGAATACCCTCCTTTGAGCCAGATTACATTCAATGTGTCCTCATTTATTGTCCTTATCCTTGCAATTGCAGGTTCTGTAACCTCTCCACAGTGGACTGCCATCACCTGTCCCTCCTATAGTGCAGACAACTTTGTGAGCGACAACTTGGCAACTTCAAACTATGTTGACCTATGTAAGCGAAAATAAATACCGTATTTGTTTCTATTTTTTAGTGATTTGGGCACCAAAATAGTGTCTTTTTCCAAATAAATGGTTTTAGCAAGGTTATAATAATGAACAACAAGCAAATTCATATAGTTCAGATATTTTGCTAGCGACTGAAGTAAATTTTATGAAGCTAGAGGGTCATCTTCTCCTCCGGAAATGGCAATTTCTGTCTTTTACCGAAAGTTTATGGCTCCTTTGTTGTTGCCTCAAACTTGTCTGTTTCGTACATTTTCGTCTTCGGGTGTTCCTACCAATAACATTTGTTTAATTTTATAAAGTGTATTGTATAAGTTTATTCGTATTGGAGGCATAATATGCTATGAAATTTAGTCAAATGTCGCGACGGCCATTTTACTGTTATACGCGAGGACTGAAATGAATACCCTGTGAAGTTACAATTTTCGAAATGTCTCTGAAATAAGTGTTTGTTGCAAAGAACGAGACGTACATAGGGCTAGAGCATAGAGGTAGGTTGGTTGTGCTGCACGATGTGGGAATTCGCACAGTTCACCCAGATCAGTGTCCATGTAGCCCCATGTACTGTATAGCCTTATACCCATCTCACTCAGGATGCTAATGTTGTGCTAGGAAATTATAATAATGTACATTTTGGAAAGTAAAGTATTATCAATCTGTTACAATATTTTATTAGTATTTATATATTGTTTACTTGCAGTTGACGATCTGGAACCGAGGAGTACTCAAACATGTAAGTTCCCCACCACTCCCACTCCCTCCATCCTATACACAGTACCAATGTACAGTATTGTTGTATCATGTGATGTGACCAAGGTCCTGTTTGTAACTGATGCTGTTTATCCACATGTTGTGTTTGTTGTTTTTATTGTTTTTTGATGTGTTACTGTACATGTGTTTACCTGATCACATGACAACACCATTGCTTACTGTTGAAACTATGCATGCAAGCTAATGCACGATTAATATCTGGGATGGTGTTCATTGGCTTACTACGCATGCAAGAGTTCAATTATTGTCTTCTTGACCTTTGATTTTGTGTACTACTGGGTACATTTATATATTAAGTACCTGTATCCAATCAGCGAATAAGTAGTATTCCCATTTTCAGTGTTCATGTTTCCTTGGTTGATGCTTACATGATATGACGATGGTGCGTTAAAGGTATACATTCAGAACCAAAGAATTAGCAATGAATCTACTACTACTCTAAATTTTCACTGGAGCAGCCGACTGCGATTGGGAAGCATGCCTCTTTGCATGGCAACCAAGCCGCCATATGACACTTCTCCACACTGGTCATGCCGAATTGAAAGTCACGACTATACAGACGGGGAAGACGAAGTACATGGCCGAGCTCAAACGTGTGCGGAAAGCGGGCAAGGCGGACATTTCGGTCACAGCGTTGCCTGTAAAGAAGCTTGGGAGGCCCCTACTTCTTGAAAAACAGTTAGATGCACAAGTTCAAGCCTGCATCAAAGCTCTGCGTGAAGACGGAGGTATTGTGACATCGTCCATCACAATGGCAACAGCAACAGCCATTGTCCGAAAGGCGGACAGAAATCTTCTTGGAGAAAATGGTGGCCCTATTAACATCACCAGCAACTGGCTTAAGTCACTTCTCTACAGGATGAATTTTGTGAAGTGAAGAGGTAGCTCGATCATGCATTGGTGAAAAATTTTGAAGCTGTCAAAGAGCAGTTTATCTTCTATGTAAATGCCATTATGGAGATGGAGGATATCCAACCAGAGCTTGTCTTCAAGTGGGACCAGACTGGCATCAGTATTGTCCCCGGTTCATCATGGACAATAGAAGCTAAAGAAGCCAAAAGAGTTGAGATAGTGGAACTGGGTAACAAGCAGCAAATTACAGCTGTACTGTCACGTGGTGCAATGTCTTGCAAATTTCTTCCTCTGCAGTTTATCTACCAGGCAAAGACCACAGCTTGTTTGCCTTGTGACAGGTTTCCTGAAGGGCATGTAACATACACCCCCAACCACTGGTCGAATGAAGTCAAGATGATTGAATACATCAAAACGATCATCTTACTGTATGTGCAAGACAGATGTAAGGAACTTGAGCTCCCAGTGGATCAAGCGGCTCTAGCAATTTTTGATGTTTTCAATAGCCAACGAATAGAGGGGATCGTGAGAATCGTAGAAGAGATTACTATCCATTTCGTAAGTGTACCTGCAAACTGCACTGATAGATTACAGCCCGTGGACTTGAGTGTCAACAAGTCCATGAAAGAGTGTATGGGCACTGAGGTTCTGTAACCTCTCCACAGTGGACTGACATCAACCGTCCCTCCTTTAGTCCGGACAACTTTGAGAACTTCAACTTGGCATCTTCAATCTATACTGAGACCTGTGAGGAGAGAAAGTATAATGTTGTAAACTATATATTATAGTATGCAGGGGGCCCAACTTTTAGAATACCCTCCTTTGAGCCAGATTACATTCAATGTGTCCTCATTTATTGTCCTTATCCTTGCAATTGCAGGTTCTGTAACCTCTCCACAGTGGACTGCCATCACCTGTCCCTCCTATAGTGCAGACAACGTTGTGAACTACAACTTGCCGCCAGCTTCAAACTATGTTGACCTATGTACTGAGACCTGTGAGGAGAGAAAGTATATTGTAAACACTTTAGCCTGTGATTAGAAGAACAGACAGCACTATCTTTGTAATAAATGTTAATATGTACACTCATTTACCTTAAATTAATACACAGTGTCACATCAGTCCAACAAAACTATGCATGAGGACCCTACACAGATTGAAGGTTACAAGCTTGGAGCCCCCATTAGGACTGCAATCACTATTAATTTTAACTCAGCATAATGATTAAGGTCCAATAGCCAATTTATTGGCTCTACAATGCCTCACCCCTTATAAGACCCATGATGCGTGAACATTAGGTTACAAGCTTAGGGCCTCTTTTAGCATTATGTAATTTGAACATGTGCATCGCAAGCCCTGAGGTGCTAATATAAGTGCCCATGGCCGCAACTCATGATCAGCAATTTACCAGTGGTTCCGACAGGACAGATGCTGTGTTGACCAGCTGCTAGGCAGCCACCTAGGTAGGTTATGTGCACATTGAATTTTAGAGGGGCGTTTCTGTGGTAATAAGAAATGTGATTACATTGTAATGCCTTTGCGAGCCAGATCATGTGTGATGTGCGATTTGCGTGACCATGCAATGGATGACCATTTGTGACGCATTGGTGACTGCTCATCTTAAAATGGCCGGATCTGAACTGATGCTATAGACCTGAACGACGGTTAGGTTTTGTGTATTTATTGTAAATTTTTGGGTTATTTATAGGTATCCTCTGCATGGTTTTGTAAGAGCAAATGCCCTTGAAATCGCTTGTTGCACTGTAGGGATTACTGATGAGCTGAACTTTTTATTCTGCCTAAGAAAAGAAATGGTGAGAACGGTTCCGTTTCAAGTTAATTAACTGTAATCTTCTTCAAATTTGTATAAACTTTTACTTCCGATAAACTCACTATTGATGATTACAAGTTGGTGGATCATGCTCCTGTATTTTCCCTATTTTATTCTCTCTCCTTCCCTATACTGTATAATATATATTTTATCCGAATTTCAATGCACTACCTACTACACAAGCAGGACAACAACTTGCATGCAAACGAATCGATCTTTTTTATTGTGAATATTTGCATATATTATAATATATATATATACAGTACCTACGGAAAGCATACAGCTAGGGTGGCAAGGTACATGGTCACGAGTGTGCATATACTGCATGATCAATAGTATTAATTATATTAGATTATGTTGTTATTATAATTATTATAATTATTAAATTGAGTCATGATCAATTGCAACATCCACCACTGCAGGTTGGATTATATTTCTCGGATCCAGATAGAGATTCGATCAGCTAAACATGTACACCCAGCCCATTCATATTATATCAAGTGTTAGTTTGGCATAGCTCAGACCCAAACCCGCTCGGCCATTTTTGGGGACTGACGTCACCGGGCGAGCGGGAAAGGGTCTGGCGCAACTCATCACTGGTAAGGATGCTTGTCCTGGGTTGACCCCGACGGTGCCGGAAAGTTGATTAATGTCGCAATAGCGCTTTGATTTATTAGCGGCTATTAATTACACAATAACCTAAGTACACGTGTTTCACACTCAAGGAGCTGGAAGAGTTGACTCCACAACAGCTACTCCAACAACGTTCTCCAAGTATTTAATAAAGTCTCTGACATCTTTTGAGTCTTTCAAATTAGGCAGCAATGGTGTCTTCTTTGCCAGGGGATGGATTGTGCGCCCGATGACCTCGAAAAGGTCTGCCTCCAGGGACTTCACTGCCTTTTTAATGTCTTGTTGGATGTCGTCTGGCCTTTGGTGACGCCCTTCGGGTGTGTCCTCATCATTGCCAAACTGCCTGCGCATGTTACAAAGGCTGTACAAACCTCAACTGCAGCGATGGATAGTTTCCTTTCTGGAGATGTTCGAGGCGCAGTCTCCTATGAAGTTCTTCAATTATCTGAAGAAACAGAGTAAGGCTAGTGATTCATATTTTATTATTTGTGATTACTACATTAATTCATTGTACCTGTTGTGGTGTTCCATTGTAAGGTTGCATGCTATGTTTTTCCCTCGTCTTCCATGGTTGTTCACCGTCCTCATGTATAGTGCCTCTTTCTGCAGTCTTTCAGAAATGGTGTAATTTACCTCAATGATAAATTGAACTAGCTCCCTTGCATAGTTTTGCGGCCTGTGTTCTTCATAACATGAAGTGGAAGTGAAGTAGTCCTCTTAAATCTTGCACCATCCCCCTCCCTTGTAACGTCCCGGTAATGGAACCAAAGGAAGCATAGGGTACATAGCTCCTGGGAGTGAGTTGAATACAGATATGTAGTTGACCTGTTAGTCTTGGACAATAGATATAGTGGTTTTGAGTGTCATTGTGTACGTACTTGTGTGTGTTGAAGAACCTTGTCTTAGGGTGGCACTCCTGTTAGGCATGTTAAACGATCCACTACTTCTTTGGTCAGTCGTTTCACATCATGGCTATCCCGCTCTCCCTTGTATCCCTCTTCAGCTGTTAGCCCTAGGATTATTAGTGCCATTCGGATGACATAGGTAGCTAAAATATCCTCCATAAGGGCTTCAGTGGCATTTATGTTCTTTGCAGGTTCGGGTCCCACTGCTGAGCGATTGGTCACGTTGCGTAGATGTTTAAGTGTGCCAGGTGTGGAGTCCGTGTTCTTATACATCCTTGCAAATGTGCCCTGTATGTGGCATTAAGTCATGTTAAAAGCAACCATACAATTACTTGTGCTGATGGTTGTTTGTGTACAGTTTGAACTCAAAATTAAGAGAGCTTGTTTAGTGCATGTGCCAGTTCTCGAATATTGGCACAAGACCCTATAGGCGAGAGCATGCAGTCAGTTCTTCACTCATGCTCAACTGGGCAGACCTTGTTCTTGCAACAGGGATCTGATCGCCTCCGAGGAGTATGGGGTGCACATTGACCTCTTAAACCTGTAATATCCAAGTGTATAAAGTCAAGTTGCAACCATACTGCAGAGCCACTTTGTACTACTCACAGTAATCTGTTCCTCATTGGGTATGGACACATGAACCTGCTCCTTAACCATCGACACATACTTGTGTAGTTCCTGCATAATGCCAATCATTTCCTTTGTGTACGCCTCGTTCTTGTTCCTCCTTGCCAAAGCTTTGAAGTGTGGCCTGGTGATCCATCCCTCCGCGAAGCATGCATACTCTCAAGCCCATCTGCTGCAAACGGTCAGCTTGGTCCTCCATCAATGATATCAGTGGAGTTAGGCACAACACTTGACATGTCCCAAGCGGTTTGGAGTGCAGGAAATCGAAAGTGAGCGCTCGCGGCAACAGTGCTAGGATGGTTGTTTTATATCCAGTAGGAAGTTGAGCAAAGACTTCCTTGCCAGCAAGTAGTGCTTTAACTGCTTCAGCCTGTTTTTCTTTCAGATGCTGGTACGATGTGATCAGATGCTGAAAAGCCGATGTAACTGCAGAAGAAATCACTCAAGAATTTCATGTCATTTCACGTCCACTCGATATTATTGTTATACAATGCTGTATTCACACCTCTAAATTTATGTAACAAGGTCAAATTCCGACTCCGCCCACACTGCACCAGGTTTTGTGGAACTGACTAAAACGAGGAATGGAGCGGAACAACGAGGAACACTTGCACGTGACCTGAATCATAGGTCATGCAGCGTACACGTGTCACCATATCTACATATGTCGTTAGTTTGAACTGAGAGATACTCCTAAATCCTGTGCCTTGTCTGTCCTCGCACAGAATTTTGTTTGATCTCTGACAAATTTTGTTAATGAGCTGGTAAGTTCTTAAAGATACTCTACTTTTGTATTGGAAAGGATTTAATTGTACATATGCTTTGATTTGTTACCAGTACTTATAGTATACCTAATGCTCAATCTTGCAAACATGTTGTCTACTGAAATGAACATCAATAAGAATTACACATATTCTTTCCTAAGTTGCTGTGAATAATGGTTACGCCCTACAAGTCTTATCGTTCACATATAGTGATTATTTAGCAGTATATGTTTAGATTTTTATTTGTTCTCTAGTTTGATACCTCCCTGATGACCAGCATCATGGCCTGGGGAGGTAAGGGATGTATGTATCAAAACTTTGCCTTTATTGTGTCAAATCTACCTACATATATACATACCTCAGGGTACAGGACACACTCGGACAACCCAACAGCCCTGTTTCATGACCAGTCAACCATTGGCAGGGCTATAGCAACAGTTATGCCTGAATGTCTTTCCTCTTGATAAATAAAGCACAAAAGATTGACGTGTAATATATATATAAAGTGTGATGTTGTCATAAAATGCAACTTATGTTATATGCAACGTACAAATTGTCCTCGTACTGGTCCATTTTTAATCATCCCACTTAATGCCATTGTCCTCCACCCAATGTCCTTCAGTGCGATACGAAAATGGCTGTTATTCCAGTTGTTTTGGAAAAAACCCTACATAACCAGTATGTAGGTATGTACATTGTTCATGAATTACATGTGTGTATGTATGTACATACTTATATATATAAATTAAATACTGAATTTTATAGATGTAGAATTATTTTACTTAAATGTACATACATACTTTGGATTCCACATCTCTGAGAATCTTTCGGATACTAGGTGCATCAAATGATGGAAATCTGTGTTCGTAAACAGAAGTATGAGAATACGTTGTACATTGCATGCATACTACATACGTATGTATGTTGTTCATATAACTAACAGTGGACATGGCTTCAGTTTTTCCTTAAATGTCTTCTGTCATTCCATCCACCCAGTCCTTGGGGCCAGTATAAAAGCCTGTGACATCATCAGGGTCAGGTTGGGGAGCCTGACGATAGTCAACCCGTGCTAAAACTCTATCACCTGAGATGGGCACAAGCATTTTGTAACAATGACCTTGTTGCATGTACATACATATATACACCCAAACATTGACTTTCACTTACTATCTAAGGGCCAGGTCTTTTCCTCATCTCCTGAGCTCTCTGATGTGTCACTTTCCAATCTGTTTATAGAACACATAGGGATCTTGCACATAATATGTACATACGTACGTATGTAAGTACACATGTACATGCATGCGTACATTCATAGTTGCCTAGTATTAGCTTGAATATAAGAACTCACAGAAGAACTGGCTCTGTTTGTGCATCCATTTGAACAGAAGTCACTTCTTGTGTGCATTCTTTTCCAAAGCTGTTAATTGCACGTACGTATATGATTTGAAATTAAACAAACCCCTGTAATTACTTCACAACTTACGTACATCTTTTGTTTCAGCCTAGGAAATCTGCTGTTGCTGTCTTTCACCATCTGCACCAATCTGTTTATGTGTATATATATGTACGTATGTACATCAGTGTTCTCGATCCCTAGAATTAATTTCAGGCATGTTGAATAAGTACATACAGTACATACATGCATACATACATACGTACATCATATACGTACACATACAGGCAATATCACAAATTACTAGCAGCTTCAGTTTTGGGCACTAGCATGCAGTTTTGTACTATACATAGAATTTCAATGTTTTTCCTACCAGTAGTATTAAGTTTAGGAAAGAAGGCATGTTGGGCTGACATATATACCTTAAGATACCTGGGGAGAGCTCAGCGTACATACGTATTTGTGTTACCAAGTTGGAAATTATGTGACACATCTGCTGTGTGAAACTGTGTTTGTTCTCACAGATCATCTTTGTGCTTGACTAGCATGATAGTAAGCCAAACTCGTATCTTCACCATATCCACCTGCATTGTATGGGATGCATGGGATATTGCCAATATTGGAACGAGGGAGAATGCATGGAAAATCAATGGATGTCTGTGCATGTGCAAATTCCAATAGAATGACTGACCGATGTAAAGTCTATTGTTGTGCCACACACCGTGTACAGAGCATACTATGTTTAAAATGTATACGTACGTAGGCAAAGTACATGTGGTTTTGCAAGTTAGGCAGTCATCTAGGCCCTAACCATGACTAGAAATACTCCACAGTCATGTACTCCCTCCTGCTCAGGAAGATCCTGTGTAGTATTTGCACCTATTGCATACGTGTACATAATGTAAGTACGCACATTCACTGTGTGTCTCCTCCGTTATAAGCTGCTGTGCATAGCTTCCTGTAGAAACGTTGTCAGATACTGGTACTTGCTTTTGTTGTACTTACGTATGTAGTCTTATTTTTGTTAGCTGCTGCAAGGATCATGAATATTTGTATTTGGGACCTTACTTGACAATATCAGCATGTTATTGAATCTTTGTCGAGTAGATGGAATCCACGAAGCACATCCGTTTTATCTTCTTGTCCAGTATATATCTACACATTTTTGTACATAAATTATTTACGTACGTACGTATGTACTTTAGAGTTACATGTACGTGTGTCATGCTGAATGTATATTGATATTACTCTTACCACTAGTGTCCAGTGTCCATCTTCAACAATTGGTACTATGATGTACTCATAGCTCCCTAGACCAGATTCCTAATCAACGGAATGAAAATAATGTACATAAGAGTGAGAATTTTATGCTTTCCTATGTGATTGTATTCATTACCGGTAACCACTGCTCGGCTAAGTAGTTCCCTGTTGCCACGAAAGTATAGTGTTTGTGGCCTCTATTCCCTATATACTTACATCATTGGAGATGGTATTCAATCTTTCAAATACCATCTTAATTGGCACAAGGAACACTTACATATTATTTAGCTTTGGCTGCAACCAGAAGTAAGACTGAGTCCACTGCCTGTAGTATAGATAACATTAATTTTTATTAATAACATGTCTTATATTCCATATACGTGTACATGTATATATGTCTATAACTATAATATTATACGTATATCTATAATATTACGTAGTTTTGCAAGACCCATTCCCGCTCGCCCGGTGACGTCAGTCCCCGAAAAGGCCGAGTGGGTTTGGGTCTAAGCTGGGAACGAGACTACATTCAACTCCGCGAAGTTATCGTCTTGAGAAGATGGTGGTTTTGTGGAATTCAGAATTGTACTGATCAATACAGCTGTAAATTCGGCCAAAGTCGAATTTTTTCTTCGTACATCTGTTATAGAGGCCTTTTTACCATCATCTTATACATCATTGAGCCGATCCTTTCGTAAATTTTAACTCTACTGATCTCAAGTGAAAACTTTCGTTAGGTTGTAGTGAAGAGATGGAAACTACTCAGCATCCGAACTTCCTGAATCCCCCTGATCCTAAAAGAGCAAGAACTGTGAATCCAAATCCTACACCAGGTACGTTGTGTCTATAGAGTATAATTACGGAGTGGCCCGGTTTAGTGAGGTTAATTGATTCACGTTAACGTTAGCGTAGACAATTCAGTTCAGTTCAGTGATTATATTCAAACAGGAGGAAATCTACACAGCACCATACGGCTGGTATGAAGGAGAGTCCTGTGAAAAAATGATAATATAATACAGACAATAACTACTGTGACAATTTATACGGAACTATGTAAGTTACAGTACAGTGATGGTAATAAAAGACGATACATATGTTAAACCATAGATACTAAATAACCTAGGGTTAAACATGAACACATGTATATGTAATAATTTACACAACAGTTTAAAGAAAGGGTTACAATTAGAAGACAGTGACACGAGGAGGTGATGCAGACATAATACATATACAATTAAAAGATAAATTAATTGATTTGATAAAATTTGGCTTACAAAAATTTGCCTGAGTGCACTTTGCCGACCTTTATTCTCTATTTCTTTGATATGTCGGGGTAAGTTATTCCATGCTTTTGATGCAGCAAAACTGAAGGATCGGCGGCCATACTCAGTGTGTATTTGTTTTAAAAAGTGATTTTTTGTTCCTCTTATGATGGCTGCACATCGGACTCTAGTGTCCTCATTAGTACTGAATAGCTTTCTCAACTCAGATGGCGCTTCACCTCTCATACATCTGTTCATCATCACTAGCTGAAAGTATTCTCTGTGCTCCTCAAGTGTTGTCCATTCAAGTCTGTCTCTAATCTGTTGAGTGGAACTGAGAGGTGGCCGATCTAAAATGATCCTCATTCCATAATTTTGCTGCTTTTCAAGTCTGCCTATCATCTCCTTTGAGCACTCCTACCAGATGAGACAGCAGTAATCCAAGTGTGGAAGGACCATACAGTTGTATAGTTTCTTTTTCAGAGAGACAGGAAGAACCTTTCTGAATCGCTTGAGACTTGCCAATGCAGCCCAACACTTCCTACATATGGCGTTAACCTGTTCATGCCACTTCAGACTGTCATCAAGGTAAACACCCAAAGATTTTACACACCTTTTCCTCTCTATTTCATGCTCACCAACCATTATGCTGATACCATATAAATCTGACTCCCTATGCTTCATACTAACAAGCATCATCTGTGTCTTGGCCACATTCAGCGTAGACAGAACCTGGTCGCCCACGCATTATTGGCCATAAAAGTCTACAAGGGCCCCGAAAGTACGTCTTTGGTTGTAAATCACAGGTCGAAATATAAGGTAAATAACAGATAATGTACTGTGAAAGAATTAGTTAAGTGTGCGCTACAAATTAATGCATAAATTCAAGCGAAAATCAAGCTACTCGATAGAAATTTACAGTCCGTTTACACTCCCAGTATATACTCAAGATTTATGGGTCTTAACTACTTTAATATACGGTGTGGACTTATAGATCAATACAAGGAACGAAGCTTTGTCTGAATTGCTTCGCCCAGTAGAATGGGGTTCTTTTCGTGAAGTCAGAAAATTCGCCATGTCGCCCTCCATTTTCGACCGCCATTACAAACATGGCTGCTATTCCCACATCCATTCCAAGTTTCAATTTATTCAGCGAGGTTCTGAACTTTGTTCACAACTAGTTTATGGAATTTGTGACACCATAATATATTTACGGACATAATATCTCCACCAGTCTTGCGTTGCCCAGACCTACTTCTAGCCTCCATTTTTTTTAATTATGACGTCATAATGTCGGCCAGAAGTGGTCTGGTGAACAGCCTATACTCAGGTGCGTAGCCAGGAAAAAAGGAGGGGGTTTCTAAAATCTCAACCTCGGCATGCGTTTCACGGAAGTCTGTAATCAACTTAGTCATTGGCGATGTGACAAGTTGACCAAGAGGCATGTTGGACTTGGCAAAAAGAAAGAAATTCACACAATGTCCACTCTTTTTAGGCACAGAATAGTAAAGCCAAGAGAATTGTGCCAGCCAAGAATATTGGAATGTGCGTTGCTTTCCATATTCTTCTCTATGACCGAATGCATAACTACTAATGGGTCTAAAAACATCCTTTTAGAAGCCATAGCTTCTCATCATCTGTCAATTTCTGCACTGTTTCTACATCGTAGGTACCAATATCATTTCTAGGCTGAGCTATTGCTTCAGCCTGAACACATGGTGAAGAATGATCTTGGGTCTCAAAGTAGAGGGCTGTTCTCTGCTATTCTTTGGTTTCTTTTCTTGATTTGGCCCATAAGTTAAAGGTACTGGAACAAAGCTGAAGGATGATAAACACGTCATGAAAACTAATCAAGAATAGTTCGTTTCGCGCCATCGCTTCACAGAATCACAGCAGAAATATACACGCATTGTGCACACTTAATTAGAGTAAGTGACTGGGCTGATTACATCATTATACAGCAATTAGCAAGAAAGTGGTTTCACATAATGGGGAGGTTCAAAGCAAGGGGTTTCCGGGCAACTACGAAACAATGGAGCTACGCCCCTGTATACCCGTTTTGTTCTGGAGTTGCCACGTGTTGCAAAATCCGAATTGTCCATTGCACCTTACCTCAGAGATGTAAGAGCTGTAAAGACTTAGTATAGACTAATGCTCTTTGCAAAGTTAGCCTGAAGTCTGCAGTGGTTGATGTGTTCTCGTTTCAGGTATGTTATGTCCAATTTATGGACATAAAACAAAATGGGGTCGTCTTCGTGGTCCTTCAAATATTTGGCTTGTTTTCTGTTTGAATGTTAGTAGATGTTCTAAAAACACATTTTACCGTATCTATAACATAATATTATATTCTTAGTGTCTGATTCGCTAAGAAGAAAGTTCTAAGATCATGTTACGCATGTCGTGTTTTCTTTTGCCATATCCAAAAAATTATAAATGACAAACATCCAGGCTTTTGCTCATAAAACTAGGTTTGAATGAAAGTACAGATTGAAAACTTACTAATTTAAAATCGAATCTTGCATCTTGCAGCTCCTTTCCACGGCTGTTATGTCCAGGGTTTTCTGCTGAAAAAGAAGGTCCCCAGCTACAAGACACTGGACATAGCGGGAATGGGATGACGTACAAAGTCGCAAGATTCGATTTTGGAGGTTTGGTCCTTTAGGAACAACATACAAAAGTTTCAAAGCCAAACTCAAAGATCTCTACCACCGGAATTTTCGTTAAAGTTTTCTTGTCGACCTTGTCTGCTCTTTAGGTTGACATCACATGCAGTCATGTGATTTGATTACGTCATATCAAACAACACTGCCATGCATATTGACAGAATAGCCGCTAAACTAAATTTGAAATGAACGAAATCGTCTCTAGAGAAGCTTAATGCAATCAGCATCAAAGAAACCTCTCAGTGTATTTGATGCATTTTCCTTTGTTCAAGGCATTTAGTTGTTGAGATCATGTGAGGCTAGCATGAAATTCCTTTTAATGTAAACAAAGTAATTGTTATGTAAACAATCTTGCTTTACAATAAACAATCCTCCCTGATTTCGAACATAACCTACCTGCGTGTGAAATTTGCATTGTGACTAGTGCAAATACACGCACTATACTATTCCGCTAATCTTTGTTATCTAAGATTCCTCCAGCAATATAGCGGATACTTGCCAAACGATTTATTCTGCAACATGTGACAGTGCATTCAGCAATATAGCGGATACTTGCCAAACGATTTATTCTGCAACATGTGACAGTGCGTTGGATTTCAGCTTACATGGTTCCCAGCTAATTCCCTATTGCAATGCGATCTAAGATTCATTCCGGAACGGCGCAGTGGAAACTTCCTGAACAATTTGTTCTGTAACCTGTGTGTGTGTGTGTGTGTGTGTGTGTGTGTGTGTGTGTGTGTGTGTGTGTGTGTGTGTGTGTGTTTATGTGTATGTGTGCATGTGTGTATGTGTGTGTGTGTGTGTGTGTGTGTGTTTGTGTGTGTGTGCATGTGTGTATGTGTGTGTGTGTGTGTGTGTGTGTGTGTGTGTGTGTGTGTGTGTGTGTGTGTTGCACTCAATGAATCTTTTCTCTGCTTTTGCTTTTGTTTTCCAGCAAATGGTGAATATGGTATGTATGTAAACTCCGCTAATCCTGCTATGCACCACCCTCAAATCAGCAACCCAAGACTATCTCAATCATCACAAGGCCAGATACCGTACCACAATAACTTTGTGGACCCTCAGCAGCAAAACATGTACCAACCAATCCTCCGCTCTGGCTACCCTCACACGAACATGCAGCAGAGAGCCCCAATGCCTCACAACCAAACTATGAGTAGCTACTATTGGCAGATGCAACAGAACAAGCCAGGCGGCATGTATGCGCAGCATCATGGGCAGCAGAACTTTCGTTATCCCAGCACTCAGGGCCCGCCGGTGGTCGACATCACCAAGACACCCATTGGAGGGGGCAGCTATCCAGTAACTCACAGCCGCTATCAGGGCACACCTGGACACATGCAACAACAGCAACGTGTACCCCCTGTTAGTCATCCACCCATTGCTTCATCGCAACCTCAGCAGCTGCAGCTTACGAATACTATGGGTGGTGTGAGTGGTGGTGGTGGTGGACCCCTAGATGCTTCTTACAGTCAGTCACCATCCACAAGTGTAGCCGGCATGCAGTTGTCAATAGCACCAGCACAGCAGCAGCAGCACCAGCCACAGCACACACAGAATAACATCCAACAACCACAGCTTTCAAAGTCCTTCGGCCAGAATTCATCAGCAAGTCAACCAATTACGGTGTCAGTCACTACCAATGATATTGCATCAAATGACACATCGAATTTGTCTGCAACTCATATGCAGCCACAGCAACAATCTGTGGCTGTTGTGTCGACTAGTGGATCATTGAGTTCAACTTCATCGTTTCCTGGTTCTGTTCCCCCAGTGGCAAACAGTGATGATCCCTCCAAGATGGTGCAGACTACCCCCTTACTCGTACGTAGTTCAGTTGAGAATGGGGAGGTAAGTAAAGAGTGTCTGTGGAACCAAACAGAATTCCTCTATTCTACATTTGTGGGCATCATTTGTGTGTACCAAAACAGAAAGTTTGTTTGTCGATTGAGTGAATCGGTGATTGGTAAAATCAGTCAAAATAACTATGTATGTACATACATACGTATGTATGTACATGCACACATATGAATGTACGTATGGTACTCTTCATAATAAACTGGACAATGACTGGCAGTCCAACTGGCAGTCGAATGGGGGACAATCAACACAAAGTAGGCAGTCATGTCGGTTTCAATGAACGTACACTTCCAAGCAGTCACCAAATGTTCAGAATTACATTATTAACATTGCGCATGTGTCTTGAATTTTTTGTTAAGTTTATTCAAGAAGTTCTTAAAACTGTCTGCAGCTATGTAGCATAAGTTGTTTCATTCGTGAAAGTAACAGCGAAACGTATCCAGAAGTGTCAATTTGTGCCAAAACTTCAACTGCTCGAAAGTTGCTGACGACAACATAGCGAGAGGTAGCAGGTAGCAAGTAGCAGGTAGCAGGTAGCAGGTAGCAGGTAGCAAGTAGCAGGTAGCAGGTAGCAAGTAGCAAGTAGCAGGTAGCAGGTAGCAGGTAGCAAGTAGCAGGTAGCAGGTAGCAGGTAGCAGGTAGCAAGTAGCAAGTAGCAGGATCCGCTCTCTAGAAAATTGGTAACAGTTTCAGTTAATATGTACATGTCTGCCTACAAAAGGACTACAATACAACCTGAAATGCGAGCTGTAGAAGGGGAATACAAAGTTTCTATCTCTTCTAGTCGACAAGGCTTTCATAACTGAGCGTACGTCATGTGATCCTTGTTACTATTTTTAGCCTGCTGTTTCTTCAAGCTCAGTGGTCAACACCTAGTCAAGCTGCAATCTGCACCTGGATGGGGAGTAGGCATTCAGTGGTCTGACTGCTGGTCATTGTCCAGTTTGTTAGGAAAAGTACCATAAGTACAGAACTTGCTTATGACATACCTGGTTTAGTACATACTCCTACATACATAGTAAGTACTCCTCATTCTGACCCTTTGTTATTATAATAATGTACGGTACCAATCACTTAAAAGTTGCTAAATCTTATTGTTTACACACTGACGATATTTTTAGGGGCTGCCGCCCTATATTGTTTTCATTTGGACTTCCGGTGTTATATATATAATATGGATTTGAAGAAAAGTCTTATAATAGAGAATTTATATAATAGTAATAGAGAAGTATGAATTTATATAGGAATGAGTTATAGGAATTGTTTTGAAAACAATTGCCAAATATGGCAATTGTTTTCAAAACAATTGTCCAGTTACAATAAACAGTATGTTCAATGAATGTTCAGCTGTGCACTTGCACTCCAATGCTTTGCAAGTGATTCGAGTGCGTGGGGCGGCAGCCCCCACGAGTTTTTAACTCGAATTACTTGTTCGAGAATGCTACATTTAGTACAGAAAGACGCCGTGAACGCTGTACATTTCAATTGTATATAGTGTTACATATCACTGATTTTCTATCGAAAAGTGTTAAGACTCCAGATTGTTTCCCCCTTGAATAGAGAAACTTATAGTAGGGAGAGGTCTAGTCTTTTTCTTCTCTTCCCCAAGAGAAACAACTTGTGTAAGTTCAAAATAACATTGCGCTGAACTATGCGTATAATTTTGCTTGAAGTGGTACGTACCCACCTGATCAATGCTTGCGAAGAATTGTTTGTTTCTTCATATCGCCGTGGAACTTGCGAATTCCAAGTATGCTAGCTAATATGCCTTCTTTGTTTAGAAGCTTCTGTATAGTTGGCGCTTTCTTTTCTTCCTCGGTCGATACTGAGCGAAACTAAATCACTCCATTTGCATATTGACTAAAATAAACTACACTGACTTGGATAACTAAACCGTTATACATTTCATACCAAATTTTGCATTGTTTCATCAAGCTTTCGGCAAATGCGTGGCTATTATCCTGCCAGGTGATGTGAAAGCAGCCATATTTAATTGGATTCGACCATATTCTCTATCGTACCATGCATGCACGGTACATTGAGAAAACGGTACGTTTTGAGGGATGGTACTTTGAGAACACGCCGTGCAAACGATACGATTTAGCAACTTTTAAAAGATTAGTACCATATGTACATCATGCACATGTATAAATCTGATAGTACATTATGTAGGTACATACTATTTTTTGGCTCCCTCAAGAGACAAACTAAGGAAATTTCACTGATGCATACATACATATGTACACCAGTCCAGTCCTACCTGTGTATAGCAGGCACCAGACGTTTTAATAGCATTTATTGTTTGCATGTCACCTGTGTATAGCAGCCACCATGTATGGTAGTCCCAAGTACTGTGTGTTGCATCTGCCCGATTCTGCCTGTTCACGGCAGCCACCAGGCATTGTGGTTGTATCTCACTTAGACTATGATGCATTTTATCGCCTGTTCCTTGCTAAACTAACTGATAATGGATAAGCAATCATAAACTTAGACTGCATTTTTTACCATTCAAAGAAATACAGTACTTGTCTTAATAAAGTGAACGATATCGCTCTGTCGGTTGAGTGACTGACCAGAATCTGTCGATTGTCGAAGCGCTGTCTATCGAGGGATTGATTGGTATTGCCCATGGTGTTGAACGCTTTGTATCAACACGTTGACCAGCGATATAGATTAGAAATAGTAAGAACTATCATCTTTCTACAACAATTTTGGAAGATCTTCCAGAGAGGTTTCATCATCCTGCTCCATTTAAGTCTACAAATTTAGGAATGTTTTTCTTGGACTTCGTACCCATTCCTTACATTGGCGTTTTGGCCAGTATCCTTGCATTGCACTGATATGGTTGCAAAAACATTTGACGACATCAGCACTAACTTACGCAAAGCCTGGTGAATATTATGCGTAGCCAAAATAAAGACATGCGAAGTCTGCAGAAATGTTACATGTTGCCAAAAGTGAGCTATACACAGGGCTTCCTAATGCAAATCCATGCTTTATGTCCTCATCCTGTGAGGCCAGCGTATAGATCGATATTGATATAGTTTATAATTTCTAAGTTGTTTCAGCATAATTAGGTAGATACTTCTGTTGCTCTAATGGCATACGGTACTTCCCATAGTAATTTCAAGGATTTGTTATAAACAAATGAGTGAACGAATGAACGAACGAATAACGAAGGGTGAACGAATGCGGAGTGAATGAGGGAACAAACGCTTGAACCCATGCATGACGTCATAATATGACATTTTTTTAAATTATGCAACTTCTATATAGACGTCATCGCTTCGACTAGGTGAGTGATTCTTCCACAAGTTGGTGAAATGAGTTTATTTTCTTCGAAATGAATGAAACCAAATTTCAACACACTTAACTATCTCGCTGAGACTAAGACTTGCCAATTCTGATTAGATAGAGAATTCGTTTTTTCATGTAGTTAGAATAAACCATAACGTTCGTCTGCACACTCCCTATACTTCAACATCTGCATGCCCATTATGACGCTTCCACTATCACGTGATCAATCAGAATGAACGAAGGTTGAACGAAGGCTTGAATGAACCCTGATCGAATGCTGAACGAAGATGTAATGAATGAACATTTGTCGTTAAAGTTACTATGGGAAGTACCATATACCGTGCACATTGCACCCCTTGGGTGGCCTTCCTCTGATAGATCCTTTACTTTAATACCTTTGATTTCAAATTTAGCACCATCTAGTAATGACGTATCGGCTTGTGTGTGTGCGTAATTATTTTTGTTATACTGTACATGTGTACATGCATAGATACCAAGTATAGACATATCTTTGGTGCATGTGCATGTGTGTGTCAGTTTATGTGTGTATGCCTGCATGTGCACATACGGTACTTTTCTTAATATACTGGACAATGACCAGCATTCAGACCGTTGAATGCCTACTGTCAGTCCGGGTGCTGATTGCTGCTTGACCAGGTGCTACCACCGAGCTTGAAGAAGCAGCTGGCCATAAATAGTAACAAGAATCATGTGACGTGTGTTCAGTTATAAAAGCCTTGTCAACTAGAAGAGATAGAAACTTCAATTCCCCCTTCTACAGCTCACATTTCTGGTCATTTTGTTGTCAGTTTGTAGGCAGAGATTTATTTTACTGAAAGTGTTACCAATTTCGTACAAAGGGGCTGCTGTTTTTGGCTGTTGATTCTCTCAAGTTTGTATGCCCAATGTTCCCAACAGCAGCTGACTCTCAATTTTGTAACAGCGTGGGTTTCTTCTGCCAGGATTGTCGGCCTGTCCATAGCTTCACCTTTCGTCTTAAAACAAGTGGGTGTGTTTCAAATACGAAGCTATCACTTGGTATGTTGCTCATAGACTCCTAATTCTGGTTACTGTCAGTAACTTTCCAGCAGTTGAAATTTCGGTGCAAATGGACGCTTCTGGATATGTTTCGCTGTTACTTTCACAAATGAAACAACTTAAGCTGCGTAGCTGTAGAGAATTTTAAGAGCTCAAATGAACTTAGCGAAAAACTCTAGATACTTGTGCAATGTTTATGATGTCATTGTGAACATTTGACGACTGCTCGAAAGTGACTGTTCATTGACCCCTACATGACTGCCTACTGAGTGTTGATTGTCCACCATTCGACTGCCAGTTGGACTGCCAGTCTTTGTCAGGTTTATTATGAAAAGTACCATATGTATGCATGTCTATTTGTCCAGCTTGTGTGTGTGTGTGTGTGTGTGTGTGTGTATGTGTGTGTGTGTGTGTGTGTGTGTGTGTGTGTGTGTGTGTGTGTGTGTGTGTGTGTGTGTAGCAGATATATTATGTCCGATTTGGACATAACATATAACATAATGTCGGACTTTATCAAAGCACATTTACAACCCTACTTGATTTTCGGCAGAAGAAGACATACAGTTCTGAAATATACTTATAATGTATGGACAATGACGTATCTACTTTTTGCCTGAGCAGACTAGAGCCTTAAAAAGTTTTTGAAGATTGTCTTCGTGGACTGTAGTCAGGCCTACGTGAAACATAAAGAGGGCAAATTCCTGTTGTAGAAATCGGGGGGTTGCACTCAAAAATAAGCTCAAAATGTAGAACAAAGTACAAACTTAATAATTCGAAGAATGAAAATCGATGCCCCATTCCACGACTTTTACAGTAGGGATCGAAAAAAATTACATTCTGTGATTGTATTACTATTGTATTGCGAAGTGACTACCAAGCGTATTGCGCATGTTTTACGCTTATTACATAGTAATATGCTTTGATGATCGTGATTTGGGATTAGTGATTTTGACTAATCCGAGCGCAGTTAGATTTGACCAATCAAATCGCAGATTGCGAGACTCAGATCTTTGTCGACTATCACATGCAGTCACGAGGTTTGATTACTTCATAGCAAACCAGTCTACGAGTGCCTACAGGTAGTAAGGCCGCTGAGTTAGTTTTTCAACAGCAAGTATTGAATCATGACCTCATATCTCCTATGAGGTATGGTATACGTCCTATTGTACAGAAACCAATTAGGAACTGACAACCTAGCTTTCCAATCAGGCAGTCAAACAATGAATACACTTGATGCTGTAAGCGCTGCAGTGGTCCACATTTTTTAGCAAGGATTTGTGGTCACAGGTGCTAAATCATAATATAATGCATAGGTTGTTTCAAATGCGTGGGTAGAAGCTGATTCCACTAGAGTATGTACCCACCCACATAACAAATTTCAAGTGATTCAGAATTACTGTGAGTATCACAGAGCTACAGCTCTTTAACCCTTTATTGTGAAAGATGTGGTTGCACCCCCCTCCCTCCCCCCCCCCCCCCCTTATTGTGGACGAGCCACTATAGGGGCTTTTACTTCTTTCATTATATTCAGAATGAATCAAGTCTTCACTGGCTCAATTATCAATCTAACAAATGTTAAAACATATTGTGAGTATAACATATAAATGATAGATCACAAAAATATTAGCACGAAAAGTCAAAACACCAAATCCTATGCATACCGCATATGTAATGTAATGTATAATTGCAGATCAGACGAGTTTCAGAAACAGGTACATGACGACAAACACGAGCTCAGAATCAACCTGAATCCAGAAATGATGGCACAATACTGCTCTAGGAAGAGGAAACGACGAACTAGCTTTAACAGTGTGCCTTCTTTCCTGCGATTCTTGAGCATTATAATATATACTTCCTTCGACATTGACAATCTTCGGAGCAACCTAATCTGCCATTGTTTATTCGTCAACTGATCCCTGGAAGTGAACCAAGTACAGCGAAAAACAAGGTAAAGAAACTGATCCCGTTCCCTCTGTGTAGTTGCCGATTGCAGGTTGAGCCACACTATAAAGAACGCCATATTTTTTCAGCATGACTGGGATTTTTTTGGTAAACTATCGCATAATCATTGCATAGCACTGTAAAATGGTATTTTTGGTAACTTTTAGTATGTTCCTTCATTATGATACATATTAGAAGGTTCATGCTTACAGAATGTGTTATTATTGCTGTGTGTATGCTTCGTATAAAATTTGAACAGAATGTGCTAAACTTTTGTTATCTTTCACAACCACCAGTAGAGCCACTACAGAGGCTCATCCACTATAGAGGGATAAATGTACCATAGGTACGCATGTGGGACATGTCCGTGCTAATTCAGAGGTGTGAAAGTTTTGGTCTTTTTCATAGTTTTTGTTCTCCACTTGTAGTAGACACAGAGCGTCAAACAAGGGATTAAGATGCAGGTAGACACGATTACCTTATTGGAAAGCTTGCTTTAATCACGAAGAAGCTACTAAGGTTTTCCTAACCCCTACTAAGAAGCGAAACGCTTTGAATGCTACATGGTGGAACACTTCCAAGGCTATTTTTTCACATAAATCGCTATAACAAAACAGTTACTAACTTTTTCATGCGGGTGAGTTGTCTGTTCCTTTCAAAGGCCGAGATCTGATCCATTGGGCCTCAAAAGCCAAGTCAAGCTCCTGTAACTTGGAACAGGAACAATAACTCTCTCTCACCAACATGGAAAAATTGTATATTTCAAATGGCTTGAAGTTGGCACCCAGAAACTGTCTCCAGCTTATTCCCTCATGTAGCACCCAGCTGAAAACTAAAATTCCAAAGAACTTCGAGTTAGGTCATAAGCCAGCATGTGACAGAGCAACTGTGACGACATGAAATGTCACTGAACGTGGATTCGGCATTTGTATACTCCCGAATATTAGTCCAAATAACGAGATAACTGCGTGACTAATAACTTGTAGGTGCCGAAAAATTACATTTTTCGCTATGCGAACTGGGAAGCACTATCATAACAGATCCTGGACATGTCCCACATGTGTAAATATCCAATCTGAAAGTATCCTGCTACTGTACTGATTGATGTATTTATGAACCTCACAGCATACCGTACATTTTGCTTTCCTCCTGGTTTTCACTGTTGTAAAATTGTCCTACGTATGTATGTGCTGTGAGTAGTAGTTGTCTACAAGCTAAAAAAAACATTCGTACACACGTGTGTACATTACCATAGTACCTTATAACAGCATGTGTGAATGTGTACGTATGCATTTATTTTGATTTTGTGTACTTGCTTACAAGAGTAGATTCAATGTCTGTAGCAGAGAATGAAGTGTGAAAATTTAAGCTAATGTGACTCGCGCATGTTTGTTTGTACATCCATTCAGAGCCTTCCTCAGCCAAGCATGCAGCTTAGAGAAGACACAACTTCATCAGGTCTCCCTAGTGCATCTTCTAGTGGACAGGGCAACTCTACAGAGGGTCATGACCAGCAGAAGACGAGGTTGATTCAGCAACAGCTTATATTGCTTCTGCATGCTAACAAGTGCTTACAACGGGAGAGGGAAAATCCAGCGCACATCTGTAATCTCCTGTACTGTCGAACGATGAAGGACGTCCTCAGACACATGATGAGCTGTCTGGAAGCACAGAACTGCTCCTGTAAGCAGCACAACACGCTTCTCCTGTTGCCACCACAGCACTTACATAGGGTACTTTTCATGAAAAACTGGACAAAATACGGTGGTCAAACAAGCGGTCAATGGACGTACCCCGTACACTCGCCAGATGTACGGTGTATGACGTATGGACAATAGGCCCAAAATAATTACGTCGTTTATTGCAAAATGACATCGATTTGTTGGAATCAGTTCTCTGAGCAAACATGGCTTGATTTAAGGACGTAAAGTAGCAAATTTCATGACAAGATGCAAAGGCAAAGGCCACAAGCCAATTGTGAAAGCGTCAGCTAGAAACAAGTAATTTGAGTTAAAAACTCGTGGGGGCTGCCGCCCCACGCACTCGAATCACTTGCAAAGCATTGGAGTGTAAGTGCACAGCTGAACATTCATTGAACATACTGTTTATTGTAACTGGACAATTGTTTTGAAAACAATTGCCATATTTGGCAATTGTTTTCAAAACAATTCCTATAACTCATTCTTGTATGAATTCATACTTCTCTGTTACTATTATATAAATTCTCTATTATAAGACTTTTCTTTAAATCCATATTATATATATATATATATATATATATATCGGACGAGCGTTACACACCGGAAGTCCAAATGAAAATAATATAGGGGCTGCCCGCGGCAGCCCCTAAAAGAATAGGCTGTGCCAAAATCTTGAGTCATGACATTTAGGTAGAACAACATGAAGGAGGGGAGTAGCAGGCAGAAAGAAGACAGAAGCGGGTTTTGAAACATATGCATGCTTTTAACACTGTTATCAAGCTCATTTTGCTGCTTAATTTGTACATTGCCTTTTGCCCACTTTAGTGTTTGTTACTATTTTTAGCTGCTTAGGTACAAAGAAAACTCGTACATACAGCGGTCAAAGCCCGGTCGGTCACCGTAGGTACACAGTTTGACTGCCGTACATCGTCCAGTTTTCACGTGAAAAGTATGTACGTATGTGTGTACGTACCTATGTAGTACGTACGTACCTACGTAGTATGCATGTACTTACAATCACGTGTTGTCCTGTCCTACATGGGTGCATATGCATGATCCTGTACATATTATCGTGTGTTTGTCTCCCCTTAGACAACCACTGTGTGTCCTCAAGGCAGATCATCATGCACTGGAAGCAGTGTAAGAGTCCCGACTGCTCCATATGCATCCCTGTCAAAAAAGTCATCAAACCAAGCTCCGTGAATGGTGAGTAGGGGTTGAATGAGCTAGAATGATAAGTAGGTCATATGTATTTTGGGAAGTTCAACTGTTCTCGTACGTATCCAGTATACATATGGTACTTTCCATAGAAATTTTGACAATTTTGATCGACTGACCGGGTGACGATGACCTGACCGACCGTTGAATGACCTCTTACGTCACGACCACGTGGTTAGGCTTGATTACGCAAGGTTGCAAGTCTAGTTTTACTTCGTTGAAGCCTTTAGGCTACTTCCTTTTTGATACTTTTAATGGGAATATGGTTATTAACCTTTGTTGGGGGAAAATGAGTCATTCTTATTTCAGTTAGCTGAAGCCCGTGACTATCAATGAAGGCGTCTGAGAACGAAACGTGTAAGTTAGCCATCCTAGCCGCACCATTCCTTACAGATTGCTAGCAGTGAGGTGAGGGTTTTACTCTCTAAATTGATGAGGATAGTGTTGGTCTGTGCTAGGTACCAAACTACAGCTGAAAGAATGTAGATTCTTAATCATTTTTCAAAAAATTGTGTTATCATGGCAAAAATGCATAATAAGCCGTAAATTAAAAAATGGCATCCCGAAAAGTCACACCTTTTACTCGCGAATTTTTTTCAGTCTAATTACAAAACGTATGTACCCAGATAGGGTATCAGTGCAAAGCTAAACATTTAATCAAAACAGCAAAAGAAGAATCTTTCAAATTGAATAAAGCAACAGTGAGTTATGATCAAAAATCTATGACCATGCAAAATATGTTGGATGATACACATTATCAAGTGATTGGTAGCCTTCCAAATAGGCAAAATCACCTCCTAGAAAGTTTCCTGGGCTTTAGTGTCCATTTTGTCCGATGTTGCAACTTCACAAAAGGAAGAAAGCATTTCTTTATTGGTGTATTGTTTCTGGGCATACACCATCTTGTTATAACGCAGGTATGTTATGGCAGAATCGAGGCTAAAAGGGGGCGTTTTGTGGTTTAACAAGCTATGCGATTAGATTATTACGCCTCCGACAGTTTATCACGGTCTGGCCATGTGACCACAGCTTAAACACGACTATTATACGTCATTATAGGCTAATACGCGCGAGTATTTGAAGAGTTTGCCTTCGTGGACATGTGATATCATGTGACAAATGCCTAAAGAAGCACTCCAGTCCACTAGGATTATATGGCGAAAAAGGCGCGGGTCTAGATCTCTACGTAGACACTTAAAACTTTGTCAGATTATCGCTGAAGGGCTGAACTTAAAATTCTGATTTGGGGAAGATTGTCGATCCATCTGTTCAGTTTATGCGCAGCCATTTGTTGCCATAGCCGTTCTTCGTGATCAGAAATCCTTGGACATAACAGCCGTGGAATGGAGCAGCGTTTTCCCCAAATCAGAAAAGTAAGATTTGGACATGATCTGTCTTCTGAATTCACTTGCGCGTTTAAATTCAGATGTGTAGACCCGCGCCTTTTGCGTTTTTTGCATATTTTAGTATGGTTAAAAATCGACCATGTACAGCACGTACAATATGTTTTTCTTTCTTTAAATTACATATGCACAAAATAGGAATGTTCGAAATACTATCTAGATGTTTTCTTCAGTCTTTCCACTTTCAGGAAGAGAAAACAAGGCATTTTATACTGCCATTAGAAAGCGGTGCCATTTTGTTTTATGGCGAAAAGTGCCATAACACACCTGCGAATTATAAGAAATTATCCAAGGTTATGCGCGAATTCACGCCGGAATTTCACAAACTCAGTATAGATGTTAGTAGAATCCTGTTAGCGATGTGGGTTAGCTTTAATGACAGGATTTTCCTCTTTCGCTGAATTGCACAGACCCTGACCTACATTTTGATACCAGCTACAGCCCTGTAGTGTAAAGGTTTAGTTGGAAAAAAATTAAGAAAGATTGCCCTAATTTGGTTATTGTGATACTAGCCAGGAGGGTTACACTTCAAGAATTTGTGCGAAACTTTCAGATAAAGTATTCATTGCTTTGTATAATTAGAATACACCAGCACAGGCTCATTATGGTGTGTCACGGAAATGAGGAAAAACTGGCTGCTGCTTCGAAGTGGCTAAAATATTAGCACTTTTTTAGCTTAAGACAGCACATTTTCTTACTTATAGTTTTTAAAATCACTGTGGATTTTATTATTATTATCAAAATATTGGTGTACAATTCAAGCATAGACTTTATGTTTCAAGAAGGAAAATAAGCTTGAAAAAAGGTGCACTTTTTGCAGGAAATGGCAAAGTCTTGACGTGTAGATGGTCTCTGAGGGCCACAAAATTGGTATCAGATAAAAGAGTGCAGTTTACTTGATAAGCTATTTATGAGCAGAAACTTGATAACTCGAAATGACATAATTATAAGGAAAAATGTAGTTTATTGACTATAAAAATATGAAAATTAGGCTTTAAAATGGTTATACACTGTCCTCCAAAAGAAAGTAACCACTTATGTAATTGGAGAAAATGGCAGTTAGGTACGAAAGGAAAAATGTACCTCTAAATCGGCAAAATAAGAAGCTATCAGCGAAACAATGTATCCAACCTTTGCAACCATTGGATTGTAACATAAATTTGTTAAAATAAATTATGGATCCAAAAGTGATGATTTCTTCCAGATGTATGACTTGCGCTGTTCGTCGATAATATCGATTCTTTTTCACTTTTCTCAAGATATCCAATCTTCACAAAGGGGAAAGAGATATCAAGGTTTACAAATCTAGTAAAACTTTGCAAACACAACGTCTTAGACTTGTCTGCGAACGATCTTTCCGCAGAATAGTACATGTCAGATATCCTCTGCATTCTTAGGACTCAAGCTACTACTTTGTTATTTAAACCAATTCGAGTAAATATAACCTAAAGGATAGCAAAGGGAACATTTTAGGCGAAATCTAGGTAAAATCACATGGAAGACCAAGACAAAGTAGAGAAAAAGCCAGATAACACTACTATGCCAAAGCGCTAAAATTCATTTACCATGCAATAGCTGATAAAATGCAAAAACAATTCAATCGTAAGTCTAGAATGTATTCTTCCCTTTCTCCCTGGATAGAGCAACAGTTTAAATACGATAAGAAAGTTGGTGCTTGCTTTTATTAACTCCTATTCTTCACAAAACAAGTGCCATAGGTATACAAACACTGCAAAATTGGAAGGAGTATGAAGCGCCTAAACTGACAAAAAGAAGCATAAAAGACTTTTTGGTAGCAATAAGATATGTTTAAGATATTTATGACTTCCTACTGGTTAATGTGTCGTTTCTGTGACTCCTCTTGTTCGCTGATATTGGCCGCCATTTTCGTGGTGGTCACTTTCTTTTGGAGTGCAGTGTATAATCAGCGTACCTGGTTATATCTTCTCCGCTCACGCTAGTACTTACTACTTTGAAACGTTCGATATCTTCTTTTTTAATGATATAAGTACCATCTATACACATCTAGATCACACAGTTTTTACAAGCGGGCCTCAAAGCGGCCATTTAATGGTGACATCAGTAATTATGAGCAATTACGTCATGCGTGTACTTGCTTATGGTTCTTGCGCCATATGGAGGTCTTTCTGAAAATCCTCCAACATTAGATCGGATGCCATTCTTACTTCTACTGGATGATGATAATTCTCTCAGCGAAGGAAATTTGTTCATATAACTTCAATTCTGGTCGATTTATGATGGATTTGTAAAGCGAATCGGTGATTTAAACCTCATTCGTTTTTGTTTTGAAAGCCCTTCAGTTTGTTGCTTTTGTGTACCTTCTTATAATCTTCCCAAAATGTGCTGCACGTTTTACTGTGGTGTCAACAGGCGGATAATTCTTTAGAATAAGCTTAATGTTTGTTCACAAGTACAACATTCACGTGTACTGTGACTTTTTGGGCCTCCGGAAGGTGGCCCTATATTGTTTTTACTTTCACCGGAAGTGTCCGGAACGTCCGGAACGATATTTAGATATATAATAATATATATATGTCAACAACATGGCGGACATGAAGTCGGTACGTAGTCTTTCGGCTATAGTTTGGTAAAATTCATTCATTTGCTCCTGATTTTATCAGCGAAGAGTCTTTTCGACCAGAAGAGTTCTTCGAAGTATTATTTTAGTCACTAACGACGATTTCCAAACGATTCGAGTTTCCAGGGCCGTAGGTGGCCCATGCGTTTTTTTAACTCGAATCGCTTGTTTTACAAATCTCGCATTTACGAAGCTTACTTCTACGCAGGTATGACATGTGCACTTCGCGGTATTTGAGGGGTGTTTTGTGGTTTATGTGGAATTTAATTCAATTCTAACACCGAATACATAGATTGCGCATGCAAGTCATGTGTTCCTCCGAATCTACAATAATATTCCAAGTGAATTTGTGGTATTTTCAACGGAATAGACGGATAAATAAAGGTTGAATTTCTTTCGGAAAGGCGGTAAATGTAAACGGGTGTGTAGTGAAGCCTTGTTTAGGAATGGGGTTCACCAATGACAAGGGTAAATTCTCACTGTTAGAGAATTTTGATCAGGTCCTCCATTCCCGACATGTGCATGGTTTTGTTGTCAAGTTTTGGACAAAAGCAACATTTTTGTGCACATCTTGCAAGCGAAGAGGATTACGAAAAATTTCTAACGGTGAAAATTTAGATATTTTGGTTAGGAGACTTCTAATTCTGTATGACTCCCTTAATCGAGCATTTACATGACCACCTTTTCTACTGAAACTTTTTTTATAGGTCCGAATCAACTATTGTTTTTCTAGCTTTACAAACACAACAAATACAACTCTACCAGGACTCGTAACGTACTAGAACGGAAGAAAAAAGGAGGGTGATTTCAGTCGACGTTTGGGGCGTCATTTTGTTTACACCTCACATGTGCACATGTTACACCTGCTTACGTACAGGACTTAAATTTATTGCATTTTTCAAGGAAAAAAATAGTGTTTTTATGTTTTGGTTTGCGAAAATGTACGTATTTCTACTGAGCGCTTTGTTTTGACATATTGCCACGTTTACAGATGAACAAACGTGACTTAGGCAGAAAATGGACAAATTTTTGAGATTCCCGAACATTGTCACCTCCCCATTCCATATAATCCCCATTCCCTGCCATGCGCCTATGATAATCGATATCTTAAGAAACCACTGGTACTCACTAGAATCCCATTTCACTACACTACTAAAACAAGACTTGCACAACTTTACCCACATATTTCAATATAACGTGTGTGACTGCTGACGATCGACTACTGACCAACCGTTGACCTAACAACTGACTGACTGACCGAAAGCATTAGAATTCCCATGGAAAGTACCATTACGGTGCATATGTATGCATGTACATACATTATTTTGTATGTATGTATGTACATATATCCTGTGTGACATGTGATGTGTCCTCTGTAGAAGGCGAAGTTCCAGGCAGAGGGGATGCATGGCAGAATTCCGTACAGATGAATTCGAGGGAACATTTCATCAAGAGAATGTGAGAATTCTTGTGCTCATTCCATGTGTGTGTGTGTACATACATGTGTACTTACTTTTACCTCTTGTATTCAGACTCTTTTTCTTGTTCTCTTCACATGTGGAATGAGGCTGTGTACACATACATATGTACAGCACACTGTATGATGTGACGTATAGGTCGCTTATATAAACGCATATCGAACGTGCACGGAATGGCAAACTCGCGAGCGAATCGCCAAGATTCAACTGAGTATAAAAGGGGGGGTGGTACCACTCCTAAAAGTTAATCGAGCGCGCAATTCAAACGACCAAAGAGAAGTTCTCCTCAAAGGAGATTCTTCGTGGTTTTAACACACCTAAAACTAAACCATTCAATACGTTTTACACTTTAACTAAGCACACAAGTGGTATAGAACACTTCCGTACCTGAATTTACCAAAATCGCACAGAAATGACAAAATCGGCAAAGGATGTCCTGTGAAAGGCTACTCCTTGGCCAATGGCCACACAGTGACAGTTATGCTTAAAGAACGAAAGTACTCAAGGCAGTTTAACGAGCAAACAGAGCATGCCTGGAGATATTTACGATGGCAGAACCCAGAAACCGAAAGTGCTCCCGCACCACAAAGAACAGTGGAAGAAGTTCAGAACCAGCAATTTCCTTTTTAGAATGTTGTCAGTAAACGTTCGTAACACTTCGTGTTGTTCTTTCAAGCTCGGAAAGGCTTCGTTAATCGAAAGGAGCCTAGAAAACTGCACTTCTTCCTTTCTTGACTTATCTCTTCAGGATTCGCCTTCCAAAGCTCTGAATTTGTATAATTTCTCTTGCGTTGTGTTAGTATTGCTTGTTTGTATATTTGTGTATAGGTCTGTATCGTTTAGTACAGAATAAACGCCAAGAAACATGTTCAATTTCTTCGCGAGTAAATACATTAGTCGGCCATCTTGTTCCGTATTCTCCGTAAACGTGTAGCCACCCCCCTTTTTATACGCGACCTCTACGTTTAACAGTTTCATTTGTATGTACATATCTACGCATGTATATTTGTCCATACATTCACCTACACATGAATGTTCTGTCCGAAGACTCAGGTAGAGTGGACTTTTGTTTGTGTTTTTAGGTAATGTGTCACTGACTGTATGCATTGACTGCGTTTCACAGGCTGCAAGGCATCTATCCAGTGCAGGACTACAAGTCAGCATATAAAAACCCTCAGTACATGAAAGTTGGGGCGTATTTCAAGAGAATTGAGGAGGACTTCTTCAACACTTGTAGAAGCAAGGTGAGTATGTATAGGTGTGTTTGTGTGTGTGTGTGTGTGTGTGTGTGTGTGTGTGTGTGTGTGTGTTTGTGTGTGTGTGTGTGTGCACATGCATGCATGTGCGCACGTGCACTATGTGATGCATCACTGTTTATTGTACAGGAGGAGTACTTTTCCAAGCTGGCTGACAAATACAAGCAATTACAGGCAGAGATTCGCAGAAGTAAGTGTTCACGTGTGAACTGCACAGTTACAGTGGAACCTCATACCGTATAGCTGGAAAGGTTGGCGGGAAGGAAATTTGGTGAATTGTGCCCAAACCAAACATTGGCAGTTTTAATTTTGGCAATTACCTTCTCAGGACACTATAATTACATTCATGATCTATGAATAATCACATGTCTGAATAGGAGAAGATGGCTGTAGCAGCATGGATGTTCTGTGGCCTTTGGGAAGATTGAAAAGAACGTGCGAAATAATGTAAGGAACGGCAATTGAGTTCTCTGTGGACAGTAGCATATGTGGGCACACCATTTTTCGAGTATCGGACGTTCAGCAATTGTTTTGCAAAAGAAAGAAGGCAATCCGCACTACCCATACACTATTGCTGTTATTGAGAGAGTGACTGATTGACAGACTGTATTTGGCACGTTCCCCTGCCAAATATCAGCAGGTTGCTCCTTGTTTATTCATAGAATCTGATATTCTGTATGGTTTGAACTATCTTCAGTGAAATGTTTGATATGAACATAATATTTGGCTGGTTACAATTTGGTGGTGGATGCGAAAACTGTCAATCCGCCAGAGTAAATTACCCGCCAACCTTTCCAGCTATACGGTACGGTAAGCTCACCTAATAGAAGATGTGTCTCTGTAAATAACAGACTGCTTTTGTGGGTCTGAGTAAATTTGTATGCAAATACGATGACTGTGAATAGTGAAGACCTCTTTATAACAAACTGATTTTCAGCCCCCAAAATGTCCCTTATGAAGAAGTTCCACAGCGTGGATCTTGCATCTTGAAACTCTTGCATCTATCCTGCATGGACTCCAAGTAACAATTAATCTCTATAATTATTATTTTTTAGCCCTACCTACCTACCTATTTTACCCCTATATTGTTACGCTTGTGTAACGCTTGTCCGATATATGTACTAAATATACAGTAGAACCTCACAAATACGACCACCCTTGGGACCGTTGTAAGTGGTCTTAATTTTGAGGTGGTCTTATTTCTGAAAGTACTGCCCAGAATAGCATGGCACATCCACAAGTCATTCCGTAGACACAAGATGCACATAAGGCAATAAAACTGTAGAAAAATTGTACCATCACACCTCTTTTATTGTTACTCCATTAGGATGTTAAAAAAGTGACCCCAAGTATACCATCTCTTTCGATCTACGTACTGATGTCGTCATTTCAGAGCCTAATGTCCACAAAAAACAACAATATGCACAAATAAGTGGTTTTAATTGTGAGGTTTTGACATCCAGAAGAAAAAATGTGGTCTTTATTCTGAAACTAATTTCCATGTAAAACTATAGGAGAAATTCCGGACTGTAATGAAATGGTCTTAATTTTGAGGTGGTCTTATTGCGAGGTTCTACTGTATATACCCATTTAATAAAGGATAAAAAGATGTAGGGATAAAATTTGTCAATCGCCAAAAAAACATTGGAACAAAGTAGGGTTGCTTACTGCATAGGGCTGGATGGGCATAGGTATAGACATGCATATATGCATATAGTGATGGTTCTTGTCCTATTATGCTTTTTGCTTGTAAATAATAGGTTGGTTATATGTAGTGGCTTTCATGCAATGCCGTATATCCACAAACAGAGTTTATCCAAGTCATCCACCATTAGCGCTGGGCATACGCAAGCGTTATAATACTGATAGCAAGTGAACACTTGGATGTGAACACTTAACCCAAGTATGCATAGAGCTATACAGTATAGCAAACATTGGTACATTATAATTTTAGTATTTTTATGCAGTTGAAAGTCATGGTTACATCCCATTTCCATTTTTACACAGATATTATATAGGGCTTGTACAAGTAATATTGGTTTGAATTATATTGTTTTTTTTCCAGTGACCACCTACTTACAAGTGGATATTAAGCCAATTGATCTGTGTATTCTTTACATTTTTACTGAAAACTAGCACAAAAGAGGTACGACATATGAGTGCGAGCCAGCCGAATATGAGTTGGTCTTATGTAAAATGGCGGATTTAAACCAATATTGTTGCAAAATCTGGGTATTTTAGCCTTTGCATGTGGAACATGTCCACTTTACGTTTGTTTGACTTCGAAGTAAAGAAAAAATTGTGCAGTATTTTCTTCATTTCTTTGTGCTGGTTTACTGTATCTGCTCAAAACAATTTCTATCGTGTAGCTTGTTATATGTGCTCTCGTTTAAAACTAAACATAGAATAGCAACTACCAATTAAACAGAATAACAGGCGTTCTCCTTTGAGCAATTAAATTGTAAAGAAATGCCAGTAGGATTCGTAGGTATGAAGCTGTGGACCCAATACATGTAAAGAAGGTTTATCATAGTGTTATCTAAAACTTCCATGTTGGGGATTTTCATAGCCCAAGTAGATTTTTAGATAATGACGATCTATATTTACATTGTGATCAGGGCGCATACAGCGTATGGTATTTTGACGATGTCCCGGAAGTAGGGCGCATACAGCGTAAGGTGCAAGATGTGTTAACATTTTTGTGACTCATTCTCCATATGTGTGTGTATGTGTGTGTCTGCATGTGTGAGTATGTGTGTAGGGGAATTGCAAAATCTGAATTATAACTCCCTTCTGGAAAATCCTGGCTACGGGCCTGAAGGTGTGTATTTCCTGCACAAACTGTTTAGGAGGGGGGGGGGGGGGGGGGGGGGGGCAACTGTCTTCTGTAGACAGAAACTCGGAATATGAAGCTTGCAAAGGGTTTTTCATCCTATTGACGACCCCAATACCAAGTATAGGTGAAGGTACGATATTCAAGAGATTCAATACATCACTTTTCATCCTATTATTAACTCTAATACCAAGTACATATGTTGAAGATACAATAAAAACTATTCTTAGGACATATACTGGCATATCAATGGAAAACAAGCCATGTATTTCAAGTGCTTCGAAGACGACGCCATTTTGTTTTATGCCATAAATCTACCATAACATACCTGCACAGTAGATAAGCTAGAGTTCCTTGTATGTAACAACCAACTACAGCTATGGCCTAGGCAGGGTTCTATCCAGTGCAACTACAGCTATGGCCAAGGCAGGGTTCCATCCAGTGCAACTACAGCTATGGCCAAGGCAGGGTTCCATCCAGTGCAACTACAGCTATGGCCAAGGCAGGGTTCCATCCAGTGCAACTACATCTATGGCCAAGGCAGGGTTCCATCCAGTGCAACTACAGCTATGGCCAAGGCAGGGTTCCATCCAGTGCAACTACACCTATGGCCTAGGCAGGGTTCCATCCAGTTGGGGGTGGGCTATAGAGGAGATTACCTAGAGACAAACTTTCCTGGGGGGAGCATACCTCCAGACCCCCTTGTCATATACCTTCTCATACACATCTATGCACGCATCTGCTTACATTTCTGTACTTTGTAACTACCACCCCCCCATGGGTATCCTGTATGGAAGTGACTTAGCCTGCTTTACATACAACAAAACTATATAGGGGGGTAGGGGCTTGCATGGGAGACATGCGCTGTAATACTTCCACCCCAAAAGGTTTATTCAAGAGAGAACCCTTCTAGGCTACATGTAGGATGTATTTTGGATCGCAATCTACAAAGTTGAAATCTACTAATATAATATATGTTTATATATATATATTGTGCCCCACCCCCTAATTTTTTTTCAGATCTGCTCCTGCCCGGCTTGATCAGGGTCTCCAGTGATGTCTATATAGCATAATGCCTATATGGAACAGACATTTGACATGGGAATGTTGTAGTGTAGTAACTTAGAAACCAGTGAACCACTGCAGCTGCATCTGGTATGAAATAAGTATAACCAATAATTGACGCCATGTTCACATTTTTGTGCTTTTAGTGGGAGCTATGTGGTTAATCGACACTGTGTTGACACTATGGTTCTTTTCCACATGGACTACTGTTCGTATGGCAACACAAATGGTGACATGTGAAAGTCTTCTGGTATTAGATGGCAAGCTTACTTATAGTTAGTTGGCCTTGTCATCGATGGTGTGAGTGGGTAATTGACACGTATTTGTGCCATGTAAGGACAAACGTGACCACAATCACCCACTCCATGTTTAACTACCAGCTTAAAGAGAGGATATAGGGCGCTCAGAGCAGGTGAAACAGATCAGCGAATTGGACTACAGCAGTTCTGGATTTGTCACCAAAGTTACTACTGTGCACCGAAAAATAACCGGTGAAAACTTGGTTGACTGAATATACGATAGCCACGACATATTCTTGGCTAAGCATACGCCATATCCAGCCACAGACACAACACCTGCACAATCTGTCATTGTGGTGCTCACTCAGGCTAGCTCCAATTATTGAATCTGATTTTATTTTTATTTAAAATTACTCGGCATGGTGTTGTTTCGAA
>CAUJGJ010000040.1:2965300-2987800 GCA_963170055.1 Halisarca cf. caerulea | reverse complement strand
GATTGAGCTTGTGTTACCTCGCTGCAACCCTGCTGCTAATAGACTGTTGTTTGAAAAGGAAAGCGTCATCAGAGCAAAGTACATGTACATGTCTGTTTAGATATACTTGGAAAGAATTTTAGATGAGAGCAGAGTACACCCAGCACTCAGGCCCCCATTTTAAATAGAGGACGATGTTGTTGGCCGCTTCTATAGTTATCGTTTTCGCACACTATTGATTTGACCTTGAGTTTGACATGGTGTGGCTTTATCTTTGACATAGCTGACCTTCTCTTGATCATAGATACTCCTCCGCGACATTATCCCAAAACTGTACCGCAAAGTGGAAAAGACCATTCGTTGTATCGCAGGAGTACTCGACGTGTATTCGAACCAGGCTTCTATTCGAGCCTGAGCTTCTATTAAAGAAACACTTAACAGACATTTGGCTTCTATTCAAGCCCCAGCCTCTATTTGAACCTGGCTTGTATTCAAATAGATATAATATACCTTTACTTCTTAGCTTGTACTGTCTTATACAGATGCATTCAGAGAAGGTGGAGCTGTTGAGGTACATATAGGAAAGTGTGTAACAATGGGCCCACCCGAGGCGGGGAAGACTCAGTTGAAACGTGCCCTTTTTGGAGACTTCACCATTGCCGAGGATAGTACACCAGCTTGTACAAAAGCTACACCTGCTGTAGAGATAATGTTAGCCGGCGAAAATAAATGGAAGCCTTTTGAATTTGAACACCTGAAAACTTTGTCCCTTCAAGAAGATATTATAAATAAATCACCCACAGATACGACAAATACAGCCATCATTCCTAGTCCTGATAATAGCTCAGATTCGGTCTCTATAGTTGCAGCAGTAAATGATCAGCTGTCAGTACAGAGCACCTCTGGAAATACAACAAGCAGATGGAATTCTTCTATAGAAAGACAAAGGAGCATGAAATTTTTTCAGAGCTTAAATGAGCATGTAACTAAATGCCTAGTAGAATCTAAATGCTGTGACAACAACTTGAAATCGATGAAGTTAATTTACATGGTTGACAGTGGTGGTCAGCCCTCTTTCCTAGATTTCCATCCAGTCACTGCTACGTTTGCTGCAACCTATTTGTTAGTATATAACATGGAGGAAGGCTTGGATGCCAAACCTAGGATGAGTTATCGGAAGTCAAGGTATTTTCCTGCCAAGGAATTACCACCTAGTACTAAAACCAATCTTGAGGTCCTTCATCGTTCCATGCTTACGGTACATCATTTTCAAGTGAGGTTTGATGAACGGCATAGAAAAATTTTGGAATTGATGAAGGATAAATTCCGTGCAGCTCCATCTGCTCCACCCCTTCTTATTGTTGGAACACGGAAAGTGCCATCTTCTACCAGTAGTCACAGTAAAAAGATCAAGCTTTTGTATCAAAACATTCCATCACTAAAGAGAGCTACTAGTTTGAAGTTTGTGGAGAGTATGTCTCCAAATTGTGAAGGTACTAAAGACCTTAGAGATACAATATCCAATGAAGATAGCTTGTGTTCTTTTCGCCTTCCGCTTTCTTGGCTAAAGCTTCACCTTATGTCAGTAACTTTAGAATCTGACCCTGGAGAAGAAAGCTTCCGGAAAGAGTTGCAAGTCCAGACATACTCTAATCTATGTGAAATGTGCTTAAACGAGAATATCGTGAGATCCACTGAAGAATTCAAAGCCATGATCACGATATTCCACAGCCTTGGGGTCTTTTCTTGTCCAGACATCGAATTCAAAGAGACCAAGGATGCTCAGATAGAGGAGTATTTAATCTTCCTCAACCCAAATATTTTATATGGTTTTGTGAGCAAAATGCTGGAAATCCCTTTCATTGATCTGGATAAATGGAAAAATAGACCATCTCTTAAGGATCTACAGCTGGCAGGAGAGCTGACTGTCCAAGCACTGGAAGACCTGGGTATTCCAGATGAGATTGGAGCAAGTGACGGTATACACAGGAGGTTGCTGTCATGGCTTGTTCGTTGGGGATTAGCAGCCCCTATGGATGCTGAAGGGAAGTTGTTCATTCCTTCTGTCTTACCACTGCAACCAGATTTGCCTTTACCATTCACAAGAACTCGATTTGACCCTTTTCCTCTGCATTTCTGCTTCATCTATGATTCCACAAAGAACTATACTTTTCACTATCTTCCACAAGGATTCTTCCCTCACTTTGTGGTGACCCTAGTGAAGGGAGGCTATACAGTACATGAGAATGCTCAAGATCCTGAAGACGATGAAATTGTCCCTCGTTGCCGAGATGCCATTTCCCTGATAAGGCAGCGGCAAAAGTTTGATGATGCCAAGAATACATTCAATATTCAGCTTGTGGATGAAGGTACCCACATCTCAATACACATGTTTCCAGCAGACCTAAAAGCAAAGGGTACTAGAAGAGAGGCTGGCCGTGTTCTAGCTGAGCTAAAAAGGAAAATCGAGGACACCAATGAAAAATTGTACCACCATAGTCATGATGAAATTGCTTTGTGTTGTAATTGTATTTGTGGACCAGAGCAAAAAATTCTTGATTACCATCTTGCTCGAATCAGTGTGGGGAACGATGATGATGGAATTCCAATCACATGTCTCCATCCAAAGAGAGCATGCAACCTAGCATGGGAGAACAATCTGACAGATGATCTGTTGAGGGCTGTTATTGAAACTTTTCATCAAAGCTCAGGTTTGTCTATTTTCATTGGTCCTGTATATACTTTGTCTTTACATACATATACTTTGGTTTCCATCTCTCTACTTAGGCCAGTTTGTAAGTAGATCAGCAGCCGATAATATGCCTTCGACAAGCACATCAGTGGTCAATTCCGCTCCTACGGTGGATACATCTGTCCAGCAGTTCTCCGGTAAACGTAGCCAGCGTACACCTGACTCTCCTGTTGAACCAGCAAAGAGGCTCAGGAGAAGGTATCTCATATACACACTTATTTCCCCCTAGCTTCTTGGCCATGTTCACACGAAGAATAATGAATTACACCATAATTAGCACGACGTAATGTATAAATTATCAGCTATATTCTGCAGGATGTAGGAATTAAAGGGACACTGCCACCAAAAATCAAATGGGGTTCAAAGCGTAGTAAATGGTGTAAAACTAACCAGGGTGCAGTAAAAGCGTCGTGCGTATTACCGTTTGGGAGAAATTCTACTCCAAAGATGGTAAAACTTCCGTTTGGGTAGCCATGTTGATGACGTCACTGGCGTAAACTGAACAAGAATTACCATGGCGCACCGTGTAAAACTATACCTCTTCAAGCCTTTAATGACCAACGAAAAACTGGAAAACATTCGCGAAAGGCTCGGAAATGAACATGACAGGCAAGAACAAGGGCGCACTGAGCTTTTAGAAGTCAAAAGTGGTCATAACAGGTGGTGATCGTGTGGAAACTGTCCTGCAATGACTACGGAGATGGAGAGCACCTGCTGCCAGGAAGTGTCCGAAATTTTCCATATAATTGGACCTTACGTATGTATCACAGACCGTCTCAGCTTCGTTGTAGTTTGCCTGTACCCAGAAGTCCTGCAAACTGCTTTAGTAGCCATGCGAGACGTACGCTTTAAAGACTTCGATGTTCTGGTGCCAAAAGGACTTTGCGACTTGCAGCTTATGGTCAGTTCAACTGGTGGATACACACACGACTCGATCGCTCTGTTAGGAGGGTCATTCCTGCCTGTGCAGCGAGTCGAATTAGGCACGACTCGAGTACCCAGAAGAATCGGGCCAATACACTGGATTCCAGGAGGCCCAAGGAGATTGACTGAAACTATACTTTTATATTTACTTGCTTTTGTGCAGTGTAGTATGGTGCGGAATGTGTCTGCATGGACCAATGAATAAGTTCAGCGAAAGATTTAAAGGCATGCATGCACATGTACGCTTTAGCGCTTTGGCTTGGTTCGAGGAATCAATTCGCTCTTTAAACCCCATTCAAAGCATTCCACTAAGAAAGTTTACGAGCACACACGGCTTTTTTCTTTGATTGGAGGGTCTTCGAGCTGTAGCTTGGTCAGCCAGACTTGAAGACGAGCGGGGTATTTCAGCGGTAGCCTGAAGAAACTGATGCTGTGCTTACAGTCCTTGCTGTCGTTCTTGAAGCCGAAAGCCATGCAGCACGGCATGATTCAGCTGTTCTCCAAAACTTAGACGACGGTTGACGGTTACTGCAGAAACTGCGTACGTACAGAAAGTACGTACTATGTACACAAATCGACGATTCTATGCCAACTTTCACGCCAGTGACGTCACACCACAATGGCGTCATTTTCTGAAAATGGCTTCCAAAACGGTAGTTCAGAGAGCTATCTCACGAACAACAATGATTTCACAACTGGGACTTCGCCAGCCAGGGTTTCATAATGATTACTTTAATTTAGAGGCCACTTATATTTTGGTGGCAGTGTCCCTTTAATTTGCATGCTGCTATATAGCCCCATGCATCTCCTGCTCTATGCCCATCTATCTCTCTCTCTTTATGTACTGCATGTCTTGTCCTATGGCCCGCCTTGGCCTATGCATGTCTTGCCCTATACCTCTCTAGCCCTATGCAACCTACAACACTTGCATGTTGTTCAAAAGTGTTTTTTTTATAAAATGACAACTAATCCCTACATCATATTTTTTTAATTTTCAAATGTTTTTTGGACATTTGAATTTTTACAACTTTTGGGGCCATGCTGTGCAGCTAGGCTTTATTGCCTTGCATACGTATTTTGTCAATGTGACTGATAGACTTCATTAATCACTCCATTGTATGTATTTCCTTGTGTATTCTCCATGCACTTGGTAAAATGATGATTTTCATTTTTATGCCACTTCAGTCTAGAATTCCATTCATGTGAAAAGTTTCCAGATACTGCATGTTATAAGAAATAATAATTATATTAATGCTTGATATGATATAAATGTGAATTAATTTGGCTGTGCGCCTGTAGCAATAGCCTATGGCTTACACCTCACCATGCAGTATTACTGATACCCTGACACTGACCATGACCTGACCCTGTCATTGTATGCATACTTCATTGCATTTTCCTTATTACAGTGGTGGACCATCTGATGAATGGGATTTAGCTCCAACGCACAGACAAATTGAACAAGAGACATTTTGCACACGGCGGTCAAGTGAGAAATTTCTACAAGAACAATCGTCTGAACACAATGTCTCACAAGATTCCTCTTTAGGTAAGTGTTTTTACTATATTTAATAGTAAAGTATTGGGGTTCTAACCTGTGTGTGTGGGGGGGGGGGGGAGGGGAGGAGGAGAGCTTCCACCCCACTACCGAACTCTTCAACTTCCACCCCAAATGTCTCCAACTGCAGTTTAGATTACTATAAAGAAGACTCTACTTGAGCGTCAAAGTCAACCTTGAATGGTTCAGCTAAAATGGCCTCAGATACCACCTTATTGTAAAAACTGTAAACTTTCCCTGCATCACCAAAAACTGTAACTTTCCCTGCATCACCAAAAACTGTAACTTTCCCTGCATCACCAAAAACTGTAACTTTCCCTGCATGGGGGAAGATACCCCCACACACCCCTAGTAATATACCTTTACCGTACCACATACAGTATGTGCCCACTTGCATCACTCACTACATATTGTCGGTCTTTTTGTGGATAGAATCATTACACAAAAAGAAAAATGCACCACAGTGCTCCTTGTCGATGCTAGTTCTTCTCATGGGCATTTAGTTCATTGCAAAGGGGAACAAGTTGAGAACCTCGCGATTGCTAAACGAAAATTAAATTTTAACATAGAAATTGAATTGTGCTCAATTCTATTTTGACTGCTGCTTATGAATTCGAAAACTGATGTGTGTGGTCTCTCGCTTTGAGTTTTACTACTAGATTGAGTATAATGGTATTACAATGCAGCATTCTCCCCAGGATTTTTTTAAGGTGCTTAGCAATCGGAAATTGCTACACCTGTAGCAAACCATCCCAATCCAAGGTACACAAGGTTTTTTTGCTACAATATAATAGTAAACCTAATATGCAAGTGAATCGAAAAAGTACCATTTAATAAAACATGTTCATATTATTTTATGAAATGATGTACTTAAGGATAGGGAACACAACATTCCAAGAAATTTAAAAACTGATCTCCATTTTGGATAAACACCCCTGCTGCAGTGTTTGGCAGCACTAGGTCTATATAGGAGTGCTATCAGCGAGTACGTTTCGCTTCACCATTTCGCACACAATGAAAACACGTGTTTACATAATTATGCATATCATGTCCATGCCTAAAAATGACCGCTTTTCAACTGTTTATTCTGCCTAAGAGAAGGAATGATTAAAACGGTACCGTTTCAAGTTATTAACTGTAATCTGTTTCAATTTGTATAAACTCTTACTTCCGATATACTTTGAAGTGTTGTCGAGGCTTACCTTCTTTGGTTACTTTTCTTGGGGAGTTATTAGAGGACAGTTACAGGCAAATTTAAGGAGTAGTGGCCGCTGAGCCTTCTAAAAGGAAGCCATAGCAGGCCGCTACTCTAGAATGGCCTGGGGAGAACACTGCAATGGCCAGAAGCAAAGTTAGCAGTTTTTTGTTTACTCACTTGCATGATTGCAACACACAGTGTGTAGACTATCACTCCTTGTATAGTTTGAGACAAGACTGTACGTCAGTAACGTTTGTTAGTTTGTGATGTTTGACATTCAATTTGGTTAAGTCATGCATCAGTGATTGACACTGACTAATCTGTTATTTCTCCTGGCATGTTAACTACCTTGAAATAACAAATCCTTAGTTGTCACTTAAGTTAGATTGATTGAACTAAAAGGTCATAACAGTCAATACACAACACAGGCAGCGCTACGCACCTTCGGTCAGTATACATTTTACTCCATAAAGAAGCCATGTGGTAACTATTACCTGCATCATCAATGTACATATTATATGTACATAGTATACGCATGCATACTCTTAGAATCCCATCCTTTTTTCAGACCCAGATCTTGTAATAAAGTCCACCACTGATCTCCTGCCCTACCTGGATAAGATGAAAACTCAACTTAAACTACTTGGTTGTGCTCTGGGGATCCAGAGTGAAACTGCTGCTATTGAGAAGACTTCTGAGGACTCCACTACAAAGTGCTTGCAGGTCTTAGAGCATTGGTTGAAGGTAACCACAAACCCATCTTGGGGCTTATTATGTTCTAAGCTCAAAGGGTGCGAATCCTTCAACAATGTGAGAGAACAGATGGAAAAAGACCACTTTCAGTGAACAGGTGTGGCATCTGTGCTGTCTGTTTAGAAACTCATTCTGCATAGACTATTTCACAGTGACTGCATATAATATTAAGTAGCAATATGTTCATCTTGAAGCAGTAAGTATTATGGGAATCTCTTCAGCTTGTACTGTTTTATACATTCGTACCTAATATGATCCTGGATATTCTATGAAATACTAGTGCTGTGCGCTGCATGAGGAATGTGTGCATGTTGACCGCATTGTGTGTTTGTAAAGAATTATTGTTTACAATTAAAGGAATTGTGCATGCCAGGTACTTTTGCGTACATGCTACCATTAGAATATGGCAGTGTATTTTCAGTGCAATTATGATTGTTAATATGTCTTTCTTCCTTACTTGTCTATCATGTAGGCTCATTGTAATACGTATGCTTAAGTTCCAATGGATTCTGAACACTTGAGTTGACTTTCATTACAGTGAGCATGTTACACAATTATGAATTATATTTTTGACAATTTTTATTACTGTATTTTGTATTCTCGATGTACATAACATTAAAGTTATTTATACAATTATTTATGATCACTTGTTTGCACTTGCATCATGGAGTTTGTATATAATTATGTGGTAGCTATAGGCTTCAATGTGTACTCTTTTCCGTGCTGGCAATGCATGCTGATTGTATATATACTTTGGGCATGTTTGCACTGTATTGGACTGAATAGTGTCCCTTCACTGCAGCCCTGCACATTATTCAACCATGCATGCAGGTCATATAACGCAGGCCGGCTGGAGGAATTAAGCTTCTAATTATATTCTTTAAAAAGTGCATGGTGGATTGGGGTATATCTCACCCTGCATGGCCTATACAGCTACATATGTGGTTTTAATATTCTCGCTCATGGATAACTTTATAATTATTATATAATTAATTGTCTGCAGCTGATCGATCGATGTATGCTTTCTTTCTTGCATTGACTCACTATTGAAGATTACACGTTATTATGATGGATCAAGCTCCTGTACATGTATATTTTGATGGATCAACACTGCAAAAAAGTGTCTGTTTTACCATGTTCTACCACAAGGCGATATTTTATATTTACTAAAGGTTTACCATGATCTACCATCATCTCTGTTTTACCATGGCACTACCTTGAGGTAAACCATGCAGACATTGCATAATTCAAATTATTCATTATTGGATCCGTGAATATGATTAAATCAGGCATGAATCTAATCAGGGCTTGTGCCAGGCCTTTGTTGTGGAGTAGAAAAAACAATATTCATAGCTTATGAATATGTTAATATGGCACTTCGTAAATCTATTTGTCAGTTTCCTCTAGACTACCAAGCTGGTAAAGTGTCAGTTTACTGACTAGTTTACTTAAAAAATCATTCGGTAAAACAGACCTAGATTTGCAGTGCAATCTCCTGCTATAATATGATGGATCAAGCTCCATGGCCAGGTCCTGTATTTTCCCTATTTTATACAAATCATAATGCACTGCCTACTATACACAATGTCATGTAGGACAAACATTGCCAGCGGATCTTTATTATTATTGTGGATTTTTAAAAAATTGTATAATAATACAGATATCATATATTTATAGGGTGCACGTGGCGAGGGACAGAGTGCATACTGAAAATAATGATTGTATATTAATAATAATATTATTATTCAATTGAGTCAGCATCCACCACTGCAGATTGGCCATGTTTTTTTCTCGGATCCAGAAATTCAGTAGAACACCCATCAAGTGTTGGGAATAATTGATATACCATGCAGGCCCTCTTTTATAGTTTTCCAGTATTCTGGATCAATCCAATCCATCCAGATTATTGTTGCCTATAATTTTATTTTGGAATCTTAAACACTGAAAAAGGAGAGTATAATTAATATGTTGTGAATGTGTTATAATATTTAATTATTATAATTATAATTATAATATTTTAGTAGTGTACCAGTGTACTCAAGTTTAACACACATACTATCAGTAAAGTAATAATACAATATAACATAGGAAACCTTCGCCTAAGGGTTTTAATAGCTAGATTATCATTTCATGTTGTATACATTATGTTAGGAAACACAATTATTAAAAATGCAATCTTGTGTGCATTCCCAAGCAGTTGTTGTAATTAATACACAATTAAAACCCATCCTATGCTATAATAATAATATATAATAATCACAATATTTTATTTGCTCATCACTTTTTCCTATTCTTTCTTCTCATAATAATACACGCAGCTCATCCAGAGAATTTCTGTGGCTGTACAGAGGGGCAATGCTGCCAGCATCTTGGCTGCTTCTGGTTCAGAGGCTTAACTCTATTATTTGTTATACTTATATTGCATGACAACTCACTGTATAGTAAATCTATACACGAATAATAAAGTTAACGAAGTTTCGTTATGTGTGTATTACAAACCAAGAACACCACAGTCTATGGATACAAATTTACCAGATTCACAGAATAATGTGTACATACAGTGACATTACAGTGTGACCAAAACGAACAATTAATGTATTAAAATTTTGATGAATACAATAATAATTAGTCTAAGATTATAATATGAAATATACACACTTTCAGCTGGCCATCTTCTGAGAAGCTGCATATATCTCTTTATGCACTGGAGAGTGAAGTGAATGTACTTTGTGAACACACAAAATTAATACATACATACTCGTGATGCACGCACGCACGCAAACACACACACACACACACACACACACACACACACACACACACACACACACACACACACACACACACACACACACACACATGTACACACACACACACACACACACACACACACACACACACACACACACACACACACACACACACACACACATACACACTCACACACACACACACACACACACACGTACACACACACACGTACACACACACACGTACACACTCTCTCTCACACACACACACACACACACACATGTACACACACACACACACACACACACACACACACACACACACACACACACACACACACACATGCACACACACACACATACACACTCACACACACACACACACACACACACGTACACACACACACGTACACACACACACGTACACACTCTCTCTCTCACACACACACACACACACACACACACACACACACACACACACACACACACACACACCAGGCCCGGAGCAAGCTGATTTTTATTGGACAGGCTGAAATACTGCCAATAATTTTATAATGATATTGATTGTATATACAGTGAAGGAAATCAACGCAATTATTAAAACTATAATTATAATACTAGAGTGACACATAAAATACTCAGTAGCAACGTTACTTGACTGGATCACATCAGTAGCAGCTTCGATCATGAACATGGCGGCCGGTAGTGGGGCTGGGAACGCGACTAGTGTTGTCACTATATACGTAAGAGCCTGCTTCTATGATTCTACCGGAATACTAGCACAAGTCTACGAATACCAAAGCTAACAGCCTCACAGGAGAACTTTCTAGTACCATCTAGCTATAGATATATCCTAATCAGCTTCGTTCGTAAGTCAGTATTAAAGTTTACTATAAGAAAAAAGGAAACCACCAGGACGTGGCTTACCTTGTTCGCGTTTATGCCCTGAAGATATTATACTCTCGTCTTCTTTGCCTGTTCGACGGGTCTCTCTAGAGAAGTGGCAGAACTGCCGTCTTTTTAGTACGAAACCAGGTTCGTAGCGGCAGACTCTTGACTTTTGGCCAGGGGTTTTCCTAGTCTCGGAACGAGACCAACCACGCTGTGGGGTTTTCCCTTTTCTCTGTAAGTTGTTTCGGGCGTATACCTACGTACGTAGTCTGCTGATGGGCGTATCAGAGACGACCCTGCGGTAGGAACTGCCCCTTGATCGCGGAGCTCTTTCGTAAAATATTTCTAAAGGTGTGTTTCACGTAGTACCACCCCTGCTTATGATTCTTCATAAATGTAATTGCGATCTTTAGAATCCATTGATCCTCAATTTGGTACCTTTAGGTCTTTTCTGTCTATAGCTGTGTATCATTGCGGTTTTGCCTAACCTTAGTCTAGGACCCTACCTGTGTTTGCATGCCCCTACATAGCCTTTCCTTACAGCAACTGTTGCCTTGCCAGGTTGTTCTGGGCATCTATGCCTCCAAGCTACCCCAGACGTGAGTCCGAGGTTACACCCATTCTTACCCTTTTGAGAGTAATAATGATATAACCTTATAACCTTAAATTAAGTTACAGCAGGTTACATAACCTTTTGTTCACGTATTAGTAATATTGAGGGTTGAGTTGGAACACCTGATCCAATAAATTTTATAGAAAAAATCTTTCTATGTTGTACAGATCTACTACATAGCGTGACCTCTTGCTTAAATGTTGTGACATTCATGTGTGTCTTTTTATGCAAATCCACATTGTACGCACTTCTCATTGATTGCTTCAACTGGGGAGTCCTTTGTTGCAACATACATACTACAAACCATCGGTTTGTAGTATGTATGTTGCAAGGAATGAACTCGATTGCCTTGCAGATATTGATGTTGACTGATTTATAAGTTTAAAACGGAGTAAATTTTGACTTTTGAAATAATTACTGGTTCAATTTGTTTGACTGTTTTATGTTTAGGATTGGACGCTATGAGTGATGCACCGGAGAGTAAACGTTCAAAGGGAGATGAACTCTGTGAGTAGTGTGTTTAATTGTGAATGTTAAATGATATTTTCTGTTCACTCGTATCTTGCTCTTAGTGTTCGACTTCTTATCGTTTTCACAAATTTCATTCCTTGTACATAGTACGTATGTACGTCCTACAGTACAGGCATTTAGCTCTTTTTGCTGTGTGTATACATAGTCCCAGGCTATACATAGTAAATCGCAGAAAAGATTAATTTATAGTGATCGCTTTGATCAAAGCTTGCAATGTTAAACCAAAACATAATAGGTTACCGGTAGTTTTTGTCATGGGATTGAACAGTTGCTGAAAAAAATGGCTGCAACAGTTGATACCCGGTAATAATACAGATAGAACTGCTGCTGGAGACAGTTGTGATGATGATTCTGATGATCCGCTGAAAGCAGCAATGGTCATATCACATGAAGCAGTGTCTTAGTTATGAACCACTATCTTGCATGACAGTTGAAGATAGAAGACTTTATTGTTGGCTGGTTTTCTAGTGAAATGCGTGCTCATACAATAATGTAGCACCTTGTTGATGTGATAATCAGTGTACAGTACATTACTTTAACACATGTAGGGTTGGGAGCCGTGAGTCTTGAACCAAAGAATGATCCCTCAGACAGTGATCCCTCGGACAGTGATCCCTTAGACAGTGATATCTTGGACAGTGATATCTTGAGTGCTAAATCCGGTAAGAACAGAGTCTGCGTGAATAGCTCCTTGTTATCTGGCTTGCTCCTATTGCTTTCACTTCTGTTCACTGTCAACCAAAATGTACGTATTAGCCTTTCTGTGTATGATCTTTGGACAATTGTAAATACATTGAGTACAGATTTCTGTCCTTTAGTTGTGTGCCTATAACATGCAGTACATAACCTCCGCTATACAGTGTTCACACATGACCTCACGGCAGTGTGACACTATCCTAATGGGGCTTGTCTTGTACTGGCATATATAGTCATATGCACTGTTTTAGTTTGTTGCGCTGGATTTGCCACACACACATGCACATGCACACACACACACACACACACACACACACACACACACACACACACACACACACACACACACACACAACACACACACACACACACACACACATGCACACCTGCACACATTATGATTTACTGTTTGTTTAGCGGAAATTCTTACAAACCACAAATGCAGATACAATGCAGTGCTGTGTAGTAGGTATAGTAGGAATTTGCACACTGCAGCCAGTCGATCTAAACTCTATCTAAATCAGTGTCCACGTAGCCCCATGTGTGTTTAGCCCTATACCTGTCTATCCCCATATATGTCTAGCCTTGTGCCTATCTAGCCCTATGTACCAAACATCCCTTACCATACAATGCAAGCAATCTATGAGATTGTGACACATTGCATTGAGGTACACCTGAGACAAGTAGGACTCAGCAACAGTGGTTGGTTGCACAAATTACGTGCATATGCTAGAAATTAGTCATCTCCTTTATTGCGTACATCCTAAACCTCCTACATCGAATGCCAATAGTGCTTGCAATAATTTTACTGTACGTCAGGAAAGTTTCATGGCTCGTGATTTTTGTAGTTTTCAGGGTTTGAACAGATCCTCAAAATTTGTTTTCATTTGGACTTACGTACATGACTTTTGTTGAATGTTACATATTATCCATTTGTTACTATTTTTGATTTACTATGTTTTTATTGTTTACTTGCAGTGGAGAAAGAGAGGACAAGATGTAAGTTCCTCACCACTCCCACTCCCTCCATCCTATACACAGTACCAATGTACAGTATTGTTGTATCATGTGATGTGACCATGGTTCTGATTATTCTGTTATCCACATGTTGTGTTTCTTGTGTTTTGATATGTTATGTATGCCTTGTGTATGTACATGTGTACCGGAGTCTTTCGTAATATTGGCTCTGATGTTGCAGGTTGATGTTCATGGGCATTTTGTGCACAATTTCCTCAGTTAGTACATGTTCTGCAATGGATCCGATAAGGTACATTAGTGGCACTTTTGGCAGAAAATCCTGTTTCAAAATCACAGCAATAGATCTTCTCCGAGGACTGTATGGCGTTGCTCTGAATAAGTCCACTCTACATCTTTGTAAGAAATATTGCAAGACCATTCGTGTTCTTAACCAGAGCTGCATAGCAGTATATTATGTGACTGGTAGACCAAACCTGAACATAGTCATTTGAAATTTGTGTTCGTTCCTTTTTGCTTTCTTGGTCGGCTGTCGTTCATTAGCAATACTTGTTGTGCAAAGTGCTGGCACCGTGTTTTGAAATAAACGGAACATGTCCAGATAATAGATTCATACATGGAAAGTGCCCTCACCCATACTTACTTGCACTGTGCAGGCATGCGTGTAATTATGTACGTTGGATTTGAAATTTAATGGTCTGTTTTCTGTACAGAGTGGTAGGGGTGACTCAGTATGCAAAAAGGTTTAGACAGACTTTGGAGTACTGTGACTGTGTGTATAAATTCCTACATCACACAGGTACAATCCAGTACTATGTGCAGTAGTAGGTTGTGCTGCAGAATGTAGGATTTTGCCCACTGCAGGCAGCTCATCTGAACTCATCCATAGATCGGTGTCCCTGTCTATCCCCATTTATGTCAAACCTGCATGGTACCTATATATTGTCTAGCCCTATGTACCAAACATCCATTACCATACAATGCAAGCAATCTATGAGATTGTGATACATTACATTGAGGTACACCTGTCGTGCTCTAGAAGCCTTCATCGTAAGCCTTATACTCACCTTGCCAATCAGAGATAGGGGAAATTCAAACAGAAGATTAGCGACAGATAGTAACCAGCAGTCCTGTCTAGTACTATAGTAGCAGGTGCACATTAATGGCAGGAAATGGACGGTGTCCGTTTGTTCGAAGTGGTTAAATTTGCTTGTTGTGGAAGCCCATCTGACCATTGTTTATTGTTAACTTTATTATGGGAATTACCGTACCAGTATTTTCATGAGTGTTTTTATTGTTTACTTGCAGTTTTGGTTGATGAAGCAATTAAAAGCAGTAAGTTCCCCACCACTCCCACCCACTCCATCCTATACACAGTACCAATGTACAGTATTGTTGTATCGTGATGTGACCAAGGTTCTGTTTGCAATTGATGCTGTTTATCCACATGTTGTGTTTGTTGTGTTTTGATGTGTTTCATGTCTCGTGTATGTGTACACCCGACTACGTCATTATATCAGTTATACTTGGTGTTATAAATTTTTCTGCACACATCCTTCAGTTAGTACATATTGCATAGTGATTTAGTGTGTTTGATGGCATATTTGGCAGAGAAGCCCTTAATTGTTCAAAAATCACAGCTTTAGGCTTTCCTCAAGGATTGTATGGCATGGATATGAAGTCCACTTTGAATGTATAGGTGTAGAAATTATTGGCAGACCATTCACCATTCCAAGCTAGAGTTGCGCAGCAGTACATTATGTATGTGACTGGTAGACCAAACCTGAACATTGTCAATTTTAATTTGTGTATATAGTCGTTAATCCATTTTGCTTCCATGGTCAGCTGCCGTTAGTCATTAGCATTATTCTTGTACAAAGTACTGCATTATTTAGTCATACTATGCATGTCTAGATGGTACCCTATAATCCATGCGAAGTTCCCTTCATCAATATTAATTTCCTTGCACTATGTAGGGTGTATGTGTATTTACCTATAGTATGCATTGTGTGCATGTTTTCTGTACAGAGCATCGGTATACCAACCACTCCCACTCACTCCATCCAAAACATGACATTGTGCATATAACGATTAACACAATGTGGGGATGAATTATGATGTCGCATGCAATAGGCCCTCAAACCACAGGGCAGATTATTTGCATAAGGCTAGGTGTTCATAGGGCTGGAGCATACTTGGGACTGGATGGGCATGAAAAAGCTACACAGAGTTCGGATGTATATACTGTTTGCTGTATGCAAACTCCTACTGTATCACCACAATGATTGTAACCCTTGTTGCTATGGTAATATCTAAACCTCCTATGTAAAACACTATAGCCTAGTCTATATATCAGTGTTTCAATTGGGATTAATGTATTTTTGCTATGTTGTATTGTATCCATTTACTAAGTTAAACGTTATTTATTATATTTCTTCTATTGTTTTCTTGCAGCTCAGGAATTTTTCAGCATATGTAAGTTCCCCGCCACTCCCACTCCCTCCATCCTATGCACAGTACCAATGTACAGTATTGTTGTATCATGTGATGTGACCAAGGTTCTGTTTGTAGCTGATGCTGTTTATCCACATGTTGTGTTTGTTGTGTTTTGATGTCTTTCATGTCTTGTATTTGTGTGTATACCTGATCACACGGCCACACCATTGTTGGCAGTTGATGCTATATATGTGGCAGTCGAGGATTGAAATCGCATTTTAGTTGGGTTTGACGAAATTCTTTTTTTCACATTATATGATTCAACAGGCTTTCATTTAGGTTTGTACAAAGTTTTGAAGGGAAACGTCCATTCGTTGCGAAGTTACAGCTCTTAGAACGACTCTGGGTATATACGCAATCTTCTTGGACGCCATTATGAATATTAATGATGTAAGGAAAATGGCCTCCGCAAGGCACTGCGCGTGGAGTAGAACAACGATTATGCCGGATGTTCAGAACGTTTCAGTATTATATTTTTCTAAAATAGTTCCAAAGTACCAAGAATTAGTAATATTTGTTTATTTAATCTTTTTATCGTTTGCAAAACTGAGTATTGGTGTAAGACTTTCACCTGGAGGGGACCCTCCTGTACTAGTGGATTGCAATTGACATTTGCAAAATTATACAGTGTGTACATGTTTATCTGTCATACATCTAATGTGGACAATTAAGTACTGCTAGTCAAATAACTCAGTGCTGGCATGTGTACATGGTACAACATAAATACATGGCTCATACATGCATAATAGAAGTAAAACAGATGCAAAGAGTAAAGAAAAAGATGGAAAGATACTAGACAGAAAAGATCGTCTGCGAGTATATGGATGTGTCTGAACTAGAAAAACGTCGCTCCGAATTCCAGAATCTGGAATGTGCGCTATACGTGGCTCTTTCCTTTCAGAAAGTTGTCTACACCGTTTCACGTCGGGGATTTCTCTTCAAAGAAGACATATTGGACTTCAAGTGGAGGACAGAAGTTGTACGAAGTTCGATAGAAGGGCTAAGGTCACAGGAGAGCTAGAAGATCATGCATTATTACTCCTTCCTCGTCGGTATATAAACTACGCGGTATATAAACTTCCTTTCTCGGATCGCTTCTTCTTCGTACCCGTTCTTGCGTCTCCCGCATGCTATCCATCTCCAATAAAGACCAAAGTAAAGGTCTTTCGTTGTTCTACACGATGATACCCTATATGAATACGTGTTCCTAATGCCCTATCACGTATTCTACCGTGAACTTTGATCGCATTTTTCTCACAATTATAACTTCCGAAATAACATGTGAATTCAATTCTCGACTGCCACATATGCAAACTAATGTACTATGAACCAATCCTGAGATGGTACTCTTTAGTTTACTGTGTGCATATTAAGGTTCAATATTCATCCCCTTGGCCTTTCCTTTCTTGTTCTATTGGCTACATTTACAGTCCATGGTAATTAAAAATTTTTGCCAAGTGTGTAAACTTTCACATGCATGTACAAGCATGTGTATAAATGGCGAGTGCTAATCTTAGAGAAATTCACAGCGATTGTACGTTTTACAAGTAAATTGTGTATAAATGCTCTAAGTTGAGGTTTGGCACCAGATGTGTTAAAACAAGTACCATATATGCTCTAATTTTTCGTCAGAGCAATTGTCGGGAAAAATACGTCATTTAGAATGGAAATGAAAGGTGGCTAATAATTGGAATGGGGGGACGAATATTTAGAATCGACAACGGCGAATTAGAACCATCGAAAAATGGCCGTTTCTAGCTTGAGAATTGTTGTGCTCGTTCGAGGATACCACGTATACAAGGAATTTTGGAATCTGAATTTGACGATTACTCGAACGAAATAGAAATGACTAATATAAACGAAGGAACAGCGGTTTCTTCAGTATATCAATGGCACAACAAATGGCAGAACGAAGGCATCCAGCCTGCGTGACGAATAATTAGGGTCTCGTAGGATTAGAACACTTGCTATTTTGTCATCAATTAGATGCTTTTCACCCCTTCTGGAGCCCATGACGAAAAATTAGAGCATATACGGTAGAATTTGTCTAGAACGTTACACTTGGGAGATTGAAAGAAACCTTTTTGAAATCTGCTTATAGTATTGACGTACGATTGTAAAACGTGACAAAAGGTATCCTGGACTATAGCAGGGGTCCTTGCTATATGGACATCTTTTGTCATCATGTTAGGAAGTGTAGGTTACCCAACAAAATAGCAGCAATGGTTGTTATGGGTAGTGATACAGAGAACACTACTACCGAAGATGCTTGTGATGGTTGTTCTGATGACAGTTGTGCACTAATGGCAGCAATTGGCCTATCACATGTAGCTATAGCAACCTTTTGATCGCAAAGCATTTTCTTGGCAGTTTTGCATGAAATCTGAAACTTCAAGATGACTGGTTTTCTAGTGAATTCTGTGTTTGCACTTCAATGCTACGCTTGCTTGATAGAAAGATTATATCAGTGTACATATTGGGCGTATTTTGTGAGTCTTGCTGCCAGCTTTTCTCATTTCACACCTTGCGCACTTGTATAGTTTTGGGGATCAGCAGTCAAGAGCAAAAGAGTGGTACCTCAAAGGTGGCTGCATCAGGTAAGAACCATGCTTATAGAATTGGTTGAATTTGTACCAACAGAATTTGTTGGTCTACTGTGTGCTGTGTGCAAATTTCTACATTAAGCATGATTACTGTAGAAGAATTGAAATTACGAATGTCTCCAGTTTTGCATTTGTTTTGAATCGTAGCGTTGCACACACCTTGCTTCTTTTATCGCTTTGAACAAAATCCATAATACTTGCAAAATGATGCATAATATATGTATATTATTTCATCCAATACTCATGATTTTGTTGCCTGCGGTTGTCACGTATGCATGTTTGCACATGCCACTGAAGTGGCCAACGGTAGTTAAAGTGTTAATATTGTCACTCATGTTCTAGTGGAATGTTGTTTACTTACATTTCAGTCATTTTTTAATCAATTTATTTATCATGAGTTTTCTATTGTTTGTTTGCAGATTATGAAGAGATCATACGAGGCAAGTTCGCCTGTGTATCCTGGACTGTATGTATTATACAGTACCTATTATGCATGTATACTGTATAGTTTTTTTTATATCTTGTGATGCGACCAAGGTTCTGCTTGTAACTGTATCGTAGTATGTATTATGCAGTACCTATTATGCATGTACACCAGTGCTGCCGAACCTCCGGATTTATCCGTATTTTCCCGGAAATGGGTTTGGGAATATGGACTACGGATGCAGATTGGATAATTACGGAAATCGATGATCATCTCTGAGGGACAGAAAATGGCTACCTCTAAGAGTGAAACAATTTTATTGGCGTAGATTTCTCACATTTGAGATAGAACTTGGTATCAATTCAGTTTCTGAGCTTGTCGTGTAGTATTGATTCAGTTTCTGAGCTTGTCATGAGCTTGTAGAATGTTTCGGATGAAATAGTTTGGGCCCTCGATCATTGTCCTTTGTAGGAAGGTTTCTTCTTGTTTCAGATTGACTGTCCATGTACTATCGGAGGTTCCGTTATAGTGTTTTACCGGCACAATTACATTATAGTCATTTTTTTCAAATTCATACATTTGGAACTTTTTCCATGGGTTATGGTATACCTTTTCCCTTTTTTGTCATTGTCGTATAGATTGCTTTTCGCATTAACCTTGAATTTTCCCACGTTGACAACAAATGTGAATATATATATTTGTCTTCCATTGCCATGGTAACTTAGGGATATCCATGGGTGATATTCTGGCTATCAACCCTTGGGAATGGATATCATCTCTGTGGTAGCTTTCAGACTAATTAATTAATTCTTCACACTTATTGTGAAGCGAAAACAATCATATGAATACAATTATGTGTACAATAAACACACGAGAATGGAAGACAAAATAGTTAGCACCCAAATACTCGGACACGAGCTGTAATAGATTACTCAACCTCGGCTTTGCCTCGGTCTCCTATCTATTACAGCTAATGTCCTCGTACTTGGGTGATAACTATAACATATGTATATGACATTGTATATATATATAATATATACATGCTCCTAGCCTGGTATCCAGAAAAGGGGGTGCTTTTTACATTACAATAGAACATTATAATATCACTCAGTATATAATAGTAGCATCTGAGTATCTAAAGTATATAAAAGTATTGTAACTAACTAAAGTAACTAAAGTACATAGTGGGCCGGGGACAGCATTATCCTTGATGGAGGGATTAGGGTTTACAGAAGCAAAATCCGATGTATTTCTCTGCTCTACTGGCCAGGAGTTGTACAGCGATTCACTGAGTATACCACTTGAAGCATCGCGTTTTCAGTTGCTCCTTTATGTGCATTATTCCCCATATTAGAGTTGCACAATAGACAAAGAAAACCGTTGACGACTTGATTCTCGCTAAAGCCGCCAAAAAAATGTAACCTTAGCCAAGGTTTTAACTTATCTGAGTATTCTAGCTAAAATAGCCTTAGGTAGTTGTCGAGGATAACCATTTTTAGGTGAATAATATGAATAACAATGCATTTGTCCCAATGTTCTCTGCTAGTTCTTTTTTTCAGTAACTATCCATTTTTAAACAGCCTTTTAAACCAAAAAAGGGGGTACAAACGCACCCAACGCATCCCCCCCCCCCCTCCCCCCAGCCTACAGGCCAGATATACACATTATGACTTGTGTGACTCCCTTGCAGATGCTATCAAGAGAGGAGCTGTGGACGTGACAATAACCAAATGTGTTACTCTTGGTCCACCAGAGGCGGGGAAGACACAGCTGAAGAGAGCCCTCCTTGGTGATTTCACTGAAGCAAATGAGGGTACTCCCGTTTCTACTCAAGCCATACCAGCTGTGGAAATTTACGCATCGGGAAAGGGAAAATGGGTACAGCTTGATATGGGGCAGTTGAAAGGTGCTATTCAAGCCACAGCTAGCGGAAAATTTTTACCTTCTAAAAATGCAAATACTGCTCCAGCGTCATGTATAGAGAAACATTCACACAAACTGAATACATTTAGTGATATTGGTAGCTGGGTACAACAGTCATCAAATTTTTCGTTTTTGAGAAAGAAAGCTGAAAGTGCCATTCTTGATGATGTAAATCCCTCCTCAAGCATAAACCTCCACAAGGCACATCTTCTTTACATGGTTGACAATGGTGGTCAGCCATCTTTTCTAGATTTTCATTCAGCAATTGCCACATTCCCAGCAACCTACTTCTTAGTGTTCAATGCAGAAGAGGGATTGGATGCCAAGCCAAAGATGACCTATCGGAAAAAGGAGTTTCCCACCCAAATATTCCCAAGTAGCATGTCCAATCACACTTTTATTCGCCGTTCCCTCCTCACTTTGCACCACCTAAGACCTAAGTTATCCAAAATTCAAGATGAAATGAAAGATCGTACGTCCTGTGAATTTCGGAGCAAACCACCAGTCTTCATTGTGGGGACACATATTAGAGAGGACCAGTCTTTTGAGAAGGACGAGGATAGGTTGAGCTCTCTACTTCAAAGTATTCCTTCTCTGGAGAGGATTTGGGAGACTCACTTTGTCAACAGCCTTGATCCCTCCTGCTCCGGTATTAAAGGCCTACAGCAATCTTTGCACAGTAATTCTACTTCTTGCTCCTTCCGCCTTCCTCTCTCATGGTTCCACCTTCAGCTCATGTGTCTATCACTGGATGCCGAAGAGAATCCAGATATCTCTTTGCAGATACAAGCATTTGTGGACCTGCGCAACAGGTGTTTGGAGGAAAACCTTGTTGCCTCACACAAGGAATTCGAAGCTATGATCCGAGTTTTCCACAGTCTAGGAGTATTCTCCTGCCCTGACCTTGAGTTGTCCGATGAAGTGGAAAGTTGGTATGTTTTTACCAGCCCTAACCTTCTTTATGGTTATGTTACACAGATTCTGGACATTTGTATCAGAGATGTCTCTGTTTATAATGAACTACTGCTTGATTTGCAGGCAACAGGAGAGATATCGTCAGAGAGACTCAGTGCACTGGGGGTTCCAGATACCCTGGGATCATGTCAAGGATTCCACAAGAGGCTCCTAAAGTGGCTCGTTCACTGGGGATTGGCTGCTGAAATGGTTGGTGGACATACGTGGTTCATTCCTTCCATTTTGCCCCCGAGATCAGAAGTCTTTCACTCACCATTTGTCGAGAGTCCTTTTAACCCCTTCCCACTCAGTATCTGCTTCTTGGAAAATTCTCCCGATAACTTTACATTCCACTATCTTCCAGAGGGTTTCTTTCCACATTTTGTTGTGAATTTGGTGAAAAATGGATACACGCTGTCATCTAATCGTAAAGAGGGGGTGAATCTTTCTCGTTGCAGAGACGCTGTTTTCCTCATCAAG
>CAUJGJ010000040.1:2902800-2960300 GCA_963170055.1 Halisarca cf. caerulea | reverse complement strand
TTGAATAGTTCGAGTCTAGCTGTAATATACTCCATTGCAATTCCCATTTTAGAGAGACAACACTGACGAGAAATACCGTGTGACTGACACTGCTTTGGACCCATCGTCCCCAATTCCGTCATGCACCCTACTTCCAACTCTTCCAGTGTGATTGGTGAATTCAATCTATTATATAATGTGTGGGTGAAACGTGAGAATGTTATTATTTCCATATGCAGGGAAAGTTATACACTTACGTACCTTGAAGGGGATACTGAACAGTACATGAAGTATGTATACATAGGGACAGAATGAGGAGTACTTGCTATCCAGGCAAGCCCAGGAGTGTGTACATACTAAACCAGGTACTTATTAGCTAGTTACACTGTACAGTAAGGACCCCTATATATCATGCTCTTAGCTTCCCTCATGACCGGCCCGGTCCTGAAATTGTCAAATGTACAGATAATAATGGGTATTTGAGTAATGAACTTGCCAATGGTGATCCCAGTTCAAGTGCAGTACCATTCTCTTCTAATCTTTCCTGAACAAGTCTAGAATGAATATATAAGTTGTTCGATTCTAAATTAATTGGTTTCAATTTGATATGTTCTTACATGTACCCCTGCCTGTAGAGGAGAGTTGACCAGCTCTCTTCTGTTCTTCTCAGCTCTGCAGTCCAAGCCATCCGCGGTACCCGGACGAAGCCTGTGAGTCTACTATGGCATCGGATGATGGCTCTAACATTACTTTGGCATGCCACGAGGGGCCCGAGACATTGCAAGGGGAAAGCAACATATATGTAGCTGCATGTGTTTATGTATTCATCCTATGTTTCCTGTGTTTTAAATCAATTATAAATGCCTTTTTTTCTTTTTCTTTGTTTCCATGCTGTATTATGAGAAATGAATCTAATTATTGTTTTCAGTATCCATGGAGATACCATAGCAACCTACCCGTCACCTGCACGTTTTGTCAAGGAAGCTGTGCGTTAGCCAGGAGGCAAGGATATTGACCGCGGCATGGGCGTTTTTCACGTATTACGGCGCGCAGTCAGAGCAAAGATTAGCGTGGCAAGAGCACCCTTCTCTGTGAAACGAATTCCTTTCAGCACGGGTATTCCTGAGCCTGGACAATTGTTTTATTCGCTTGAGGTAATTCCTGCACTGAACGTGGACACTTGTGCATTCGACGCGTTTGGAGCTGCTGCTAAGACGCCACAACGTCTTCTTGAATGTTTCCATACGATTTGGTCAGATAAAGATCAGTACGCAGTAAGGTGAGTCGAATGCTTTTAAGAATGATCGCGAGTGTGTATTGCACCATAGACCCTACAACGTGCCTGCACCAAAGACCCTACAACATGCCTGCACCATAGAGCCTACAACATGCCTGCACCATAGAGCCTACAACATGCCTGCCCCATAGAGCCTACAACATGCCTGCCCCATAGAGCCTACAACATGCCTGCACCATAGACCCTACAACATGCCTGCACCATAGAGCCTACAACATGCCTGCACCATAGACCCTACAACATGCCTGCACCATAGACCCTACAACATGCCTGCACCATAGACCCTACAATATGCCTGCCCCATAGACCCTACAACATGCCTGCACCATAGAGGGGGAACACTCATTATTACTTCCAACTGGGTAATAATGGATACAAAAATGATCAAAAGAAAGAGATCAAGCCTCGGACACAGGGGTACAGGTGACAAGTAAAAGGATACTAGTCATAGGAAAACCTGGTAAGGCATGTAAAGAAACGAAAAGGAAAAAAAAGCAATGTCAAGGAGCACAAGACATACAAATGCAAGTATGAATACCAGAGATCTTCATTTACCTTTTTCCAGTCAATGCGGCTTTGGAGAGATGGAGTAGTGGTGGTTTCTGGCGGTTGCTTATCGCGTGAGGGGTCACCATCTGCCATTTGTAGGTTACCACAACAACATGCCTGCACCTATGAAGATATCATTATGTTATTATGAATGGAGAGAAAGTATGATTACATTCAACGGGAACGGCAGACCTTTCAAGCAGAAAGTCTTTGCTGCCGGTTTATTTAGAATGTACACTTAAGGTAAACTGGGGTAACTAGGAACAGGGCCTGTGTCTTTTGCTACGAGTAAGCAGCCCAGTCACACTTGCCACTGGTGAATGCTCAATTCGCGGAGACATTACTGATCCAAAATTATCCCTGTAGCTTACTGTAGACACTGCTTTTACTCAGGTCTTTCCTATTTACCCTGCATTACCCTCTATTGACTAGGATAGACTCCACGATACAGGTAGAGAAAGGATCGGCACACTTGTCAAAAGTTAACAATGAGGTCAAAGATGGCAGTTCAAACGCGAGCAGATGACCAAACTACGTATATTGGCCAAGTTACAATAGTTGCTTGTGAAACATGAGTATCAACTTTCTTATACAATACCAGTGGTAAAAATAGCATTTGACCTTTGCTAGGACAATCGGCTGACCCAGTAGTATATTGGTAGGACATATTGAAGATTGGTCAGCCATTTCTAACCGTCATTATGTACCTATGTATGTACATACATGTGTACACACCTAATACAAAGGAATCTTTAGTACTGGGGCTTGAGATTGGCACTACAAATTGACACTCAATTGTAATAGCCGATATCAGAGACTCAGCTCTCAGTTTAGTAGTCAGCTAAATGGCTGACCCAACCCAATTTTGGTCAGCCATATCGAATGTTTTATTTTGAAAATGGCAGATGGCAGACTGCTATTTCTAGCCCTGCAATACATGTCACAAGAAGCTTCACGTAGTGTATTGTTATTGTGTTGGTGCGTAATTCTATAGTGCTATTTTGTGATGTGCAGTGGAACCTGTGTCAGCATTCACCTCATGAAAGCGGCCGACTGCCTAAAATGGTCACCGACTTCCACTAACACTGTTAATTTAAAGGCTAGCCAACCTCATATGAGGCACAAATTAATACATAAATACATAACTAAGACATTTACACATACTGACTTGGAATAGGTTGAAATTTAAGCATATACAAGTTCCGATGACATGTCTCAGAAATGCGTACTTTCCATTCATAAAACATTCCAAATGTAGCGTTTCCACTTTAAGCCGTAAAATGGCCAGAATGGTGCGGTTTGCTCTAGCACCCAAAGATATAGCACTGAAGCTTGAAGAAAGTGAGCAAAGAATCTTCAGTGTGAATTCTAATGAACGATAATATTTCTTCTTTATTTTTGGCATCTTTTCGAAGGATCACTCTATAGAGGGCACAAAACAAGAACAGTTAGAGCCAATGCATTAAGAAAGTGTTCGTAACTCTTCGTTTAAAAAAAACAGTTCATCGTAAAACTTTGCAGAATTTCACATATCATCGCATAATCCCCGTGTAGCACCAGTTTTCTGGTTTTTTGTACTATATTTATTATTAGTTATAACTTTGTTGTAATGTGCACATTAGCCCTCAAATTTCTAGCATGTGCCCCCATCACCGCACGTAGCCTGCATATAAAATTTGAACAAGAATTGTCTAGTCCACAATAACGCGATTTTCCCAACGCGCATTCCCACAATAATGGTTTAATAACTCTCCACCTCTCTAGAGTAGACCAGCCAAATGTAATCCTTACTGCTTCCCTAGGATTCAGGTGTTGTACATGCCATGCCTACTGCTATGGGGAATGTCCATGCTATAAAGAAACTTTGGGATAGTTTGTTGTCTACCAACTTGACTATGGGATCAACTGTTTTCATTGTCATTGTCTGTTTAAATGCATTGCTCTCGTCTTTTATTAGATGGGAAGGAGTTTGTGAGGAGCTGGTAGACTTTGGTGATCCAGACTTCAAGGATTGCGCAATGACATTTCAAGATGGCTTAGTTGGACAAACTGTGATGCCATTCAATGTGAGTCCACATTTTGGAGTTCCTCCATACACGGGTTCAGCTCCCATGCTACATTATCACCTAGCAATCCCACCCCCTCTAGCTCTCACACACACACACACACACACACACACACACACGTTAAACCACCACTCACCATTGTCAATGTGCATGGAGCCCTATTATTGTATATTTGGTTTATCTTTTATTGGTTCGGTTTTGCACATCACAGAAGTTTTACTCTGCCATTCTGGACGCGAAGGGGATTTCAGAAGATCCAACCCTCATGGAATATTATCTATTTTTATACTATGGCTTTCTTCGAGTATACCGGAAAATTGAGTACTCAGATTTTTATTATTGCAATCAGAAAGTGAAAGAATTCATGCAAGCACTAACCATGACTTCCTTGTTGCCCAAGTGGTTCATGTATGAAAAATTGTGAGTTGAAGTTTTGCTTGAGTGATTGTACATTGACCTATGTATCACTTCACGTCTTTCTTCGCCCGTGCAAACAGTTTTGATGTGTGCATATCGACAAACAGGTCCTACCGCAATCCTTTAGCACTAAAAGTTGATGGTGCGGACTTGACACGCCCTTTACTAAAGAAAGTCAGTGTACAATTCATGGATGATGACTTGTTACACGAATCCTGTCATTCTATACCATTAGTGTCAGTGTTCTCCCCAGGTATCTTAAAGCATGTCGGTCCAACATGTCTTCTTTTGTAAATTTGATACTTAGTCTAGAATATTGAAGATCTGTTAAGAACAAATCATGCTCCAAGTAGTATGTGATGTATCTACGTACGGTATAGAACAAAAAAAAAGTTAACATGAAGAGTTTTTATTACGTTTATCTTACGCCGTGATCACGGAGCTGATACGTGGTGATCACGGAGCTGGTACGCCGTGATCACAGAGCAGGTACGCCGTGATCACGAAAATTCGCGTCGTGATCACAGGAGCTCAGGACCGTGATCCAGTTGCTCTACACCACAAGAAACTGCACTGAAGGCGATTAAACCTTACTTTGATGTCGATGTGAATCCACACGATACGAAAATGATACAAGGACAATCGCGCACTGCACCGTTTCTCCAGAGTACAGGGTCAATTTGAAGCGAAAGAATCCAGAAACAGTAATTTAACAATATGAGCGAGTATTAAGTATTACTCTTCTCGAACGCGTGCGCCCTACAGTTAGGAGCATCATTCTGCGGATCATGTAGAACAGCATGAAGCGAGCAGCCATGTTATTTTCAGTATATTTTCCGGATATTTCTGCGCACTAGTCTACCCATTTCCAGGAGAGCGCGATCTGGCGTATAGACTATTTCCTTGCTTCGCGGCAGGTAAAATGTGCCTGCTTGTTTACATTGAAGACAATGTCAATCCTTTTGAATAACAACTATCGATTCATTGTTTAATATAATCAGGTGATCAAGTGCAAAATTTCTTTGTCCAACTCGAGGAAGACGAAGACGATGTGACATCCATGTTTGGCTAGAGTAGAAGTCCTAAAGCTAGAAAACGTCGTTGGTAAGATCACCTGTAGCCTCTTAGCGTAATACCGTTTTCTTCTAAAGCGTAATCACGTATCTATCACGGCGTGATCACTGAGCTCCTACGTCGTGATCACGGAGCTCGTACGTCGTGATTACGAAGCTCCTACGTCGTGATCACTTTACTTCACGTAAACTTTTTTTCGTTCTATACCGTAGATGTGTATTTATATTCTGATGATATATGTATGCATGTACGTAAGTACGTTAAATTCTGATGATATATGTGTGCATGTAAGTACGTTATATTCAGATGGTATATGTATGTGTGTAAATACGTATGTACATACATATTCAACATACCTGATTTTTTTTCTTGGAAGCCTGAGGAGTGTACTAGAAAAATCTGGGGAGTTACTGATGTGGCTTTATGGGATGTCAGGGATGGCACTCAACTGCTTATTGGAAAGGTCAGCGCAGTGGTGTTCATTTCTGTGTATATTTTAATGATTACTAGCATATTCTACCATTTTCACGGGGATAAAACTTAATTCCCTGTGGATTTTTTTTTTTTTTTTTCAAATTTTGTGGATGACCATCAGTGAATACGTGAAATATATTATTGTTGCCACACAAAAATAGATGGAATGTGTTATGACAGTTGCATCTGTTCATGCTGTATCCCAGTGGTACACATGTCTACTGTACACTTAGGGAGAAGGATACAGGTCAGAGGAGGAAGGACTTGCTGAAGTAGTGTTGGCAATGCTGGTGCAGTGTGCAAAAAAGGCATGCACTCTGCAGACCATTTGGGGGTTCTGTTTGGATTCTGAGAAGGTATGAGCATGCGTATATCATGTGGCGGTTAGGCGTACATGGGGCTAGACGGGCATAGGGCTAGGCATCCATTCAAGGTGCTGTATGCATAGAGCTAGGCAGAGGTGGTTTGGACTTGGTACAGTGTGTGAATTCTTGTATCCCACTTTACAGCAGTGGGATTTAGGACTATGCCTCGACCTATGGTACTTTTCATTAATAACTGACATTGAATGGCAGTCAAACGGGCGGTCAATCCAAAGAAGTACACCATACACTTACCAGGCGTACCCTGGTGGACCATAAGCCAATAATCATTACGTCATTAGTTGTGTAATAACATTGGGTTTGTTGGAATCAGTTCTCCGATCAAGAATTTTAGGAACGTAGCGTAGAGAATTTTGTTTCAAGATTCAAAGGTGAAAGCCACAAGCCAATTGCGAAAACGTCAGACAGAGAAAAAAAGAGTTGTGTCGAAACCTTCAGTGACGGCGTTTCGGTAGAAAGATGCGAAGGGGGGAGTAGCAGGCAGAAAGGAGGCAAAAGTGGTTTTGAAACATATCGACAAGCTCATTTTGCTGCCTATAATTCGCACATTGCATTTTGCCTGCATTAGTATTTGTTCCTATTTTTAGCGGCGAAAGCAGAAACAAAACTCGTACGTACAGCAGTCGAAGCCCTGTCAGTCACCATACGTACACAGATTAACCTCTGTTCGTTGTTCAGGTTTTTTTTGTATAGAACGGTATAAAACGAAAAAAAGTTTACGTGAAGTAAAGTAATCACGATGTAGGAGCTTTGTGATCACGGCATACGAGCTCCGTGATCACAACGTAGGAGCTCAGTGATCACGCCGTGATAGATACGTGATTACACTTTAGAGGAAAACGATATTACGCTAAGAGGCGTTATCATGCTACAGGTAATCTTACCAACGACATTTTCTAGCTTTAGGACTTCTACTCTAGCCAAACGTGGATGTCACATCGTCTTTGTCTTTATCGAGTTGGACAAAGAAATTTTGCACTCGATCATCTGATCATATTAAACAATGAATCAATAGTTGCTATGCAAAGGGATTGACATCGTCTTCAATGTAAACAAGCAGGCACATTTTACCTGCTGCGAAGCAAGGAAATAATCTATATGCCAGATGGCGCTCTCCTTGAAATGGTTAGACTAGTGCGCAAAAAATATCCAGAAATATACTGAAAATAACATGGCTGCTCGCTTCATGCTGTTCTACATGATCCGCAGAATGATGCTCCTAACTGTAGGGCGCACGCGTTCGAGAAGAGTAATACTTAATACTCGCTCATATTGTTGGATTCCTGTTTCTGGATTTATTTGCTTCAAATTGACGCTGTACTCTGAAGAAACGGTGCAGTGCGCCATTGTCCTTGTATCATTTTCGTATTGTGTGGATTCACATTGACATCAAAGTAAGGTTTAATCGCCTTCAGTGGAGTTTCTCGTGGTGTAGAGCAACGGGATCACAGTCCTGAGCTCCTGTGATCACGACGCGAATTTTTGTGATCACAGCGTACCTGCTCTCTGATCACGGCGTAAGATAAACGTAATAAAAACTCTTCATGTTAACTTTTTAAATTTTTTGTTCTATACCGTACGTATACTTAACCCCCTGTATGCCTATGCCTGTACAGCAAACAACTCTACTTTGTTCCAATGGTTTTTGACAATATTTTATAAATGTCCAATCAATCATCATTAAAAGATAAAAGAGATAGTTGATTTTTAACAGTTGGCAATCACGAATAATGACATTGAATTGTATTGTGATTGATAACAAATTGAATGATTTTGTGTGTTCATAATGCAATCAAAGTTTTTACAAATATGATAATAATATGATATTGAATCTTCTTTATGATGATTCTTGAACATGACATGGTATACACTCTCGCCCTACAGTATTCCATTGTTAAACTACAAGTGGTTGGCAAGGAAGTAGTGGTGAAGCAATCTCCTCCCTGTTACCACTCTCAATCGTTCATGAATTTCATACCCCTGATGGAACTTGGTGGATGTGAGTGTACTGCTCTGAGAGTTTACTACTATTGAGCATTGTCTTCAAGTTGCTACTGTGTGTTTCTCCCTGGCCGTTCTGTAGACATTGCTAAGTTGAATTGCCCCACATCAAGCAAGGAATGAATTCTAATTGGTGTTAACTTTCTCACAGCAAGTTGATTTTTACTAAATTCAATTTCTATTAACATTGTACGTACATGTACGTACGTTTTATGAAAGCATACGTATATTCTTATTCATTAATTGAATTTCGTGAAAGTTTTTTAAATTGTTTACTATTTTTGATTCCTGTGATGTAGTTTCATCATCACTTTGACGGAAACAAGCATGCCACACACACACACACACCGTTTATATTTGTGACCATCTCTGGAAATAGGGGTATCTTGGTGAATTTCATCAAACATGTTGGTCATTGGTATAAACCACCATGGGAGAAAGTAACCAGTGACTAGCAAAAGTACGTATTTATTGGTACCGTATTCTCTCTAATTATTTGTCATCCGTGAAAATGGCAGCAATTTGTTCTCTTATTGATGACAAATTTCGACACAATGTGACATTCTAATTATTCGTCATATCTCTGACAATACGTTACCGACAGGTGCAGTTCTTTGTTCCTTTGTTGGTATGGTAAAGATAGATGGCGATTACCCTCAATCCACGAGGTTAAAATAGGTACTATTTCAATCAAGCAAATGTAACGTACCGGTTTCTCACTGAAACAACAGGGTTTCGCCAATTTAAGCTCCCAAAGCTCTTTATAAATTTAATGTGATGTCCTCTAATCAGAGCAACAACTTTTAGGCTGGAGGAGGACATTTTATTAGCTTGCAGAGCCCTAAGCTTATAATTATTCGCCTTCTCTCCAAATATTGGTCGCGTTTTCTGATAATTAGCCCAGGGCAAGAAAGAGTGCTAAACATGCACCTCCAAATGATGGATTTCCTCTCCAACTTGCCTCGGCAAGTAGAGAGAATAACGTATTTCAAACTTTTTGCTGTGTGTGTGTGTGTGTGCATATGTGTGTGAGTTTAGTAAAATTAATGTGATCACATGTATACACATACATCAGAAGAAAATCGAAGGGATTTCTGAAAGGCCGTGATTATGGGCACATGCTGTACAAATTCTTTGGTGGTATCCTAGACATACGTAAGTAGCCATTATAGAACGTCTGGTTTCAAGGCTGTGGCATGCATGGGATATATAACCACTGGTATATAAGCAAGTAATTAAATAATCATAATAGTAATATTGTGCTTGTGTAAGATAAACTACAAACTCGGCAAGCAATAATCATGGATGATTGGTGCAGCCCTGTTTTAAAATAGTCATACTATAGGTGCTGGCTGACCAAGTATTGGGCTTTCGATACATGACATGCATTGGGCAGAACTGTTCTGCAAAACCATGTGTGCAGGACAGGTGCACGCAGGGACAACTGGTCAGGCGTAAGTGTTGGGATTAATTTTTGCACCATTCATTATCATACTGTTGCATGGCTTCAGATTGATGAAGGGAGTTTCCTGGCAACCAGTAAACAATGGTAATATGCCTCACAGGAAAACTTCTATTATAGGACACCTCCAAAATGCAGAAACCTCACTAAACAGGACACCATTGCTGTGTCTCATTTAAAGTCCCTAGCTCACATTGACATGTGTACAGTTGAACCCTCCAAAATAAGTACACCTCTATAAACAGGCCAGCTTACTGTGGTACCAGTGGTGTTCTCATTAGAGAGGTTTCACTGTACAGGACAGCTTACTGCGGTCCCAATGGTGTCCTTATATAGAGAGGTTTCACTGTACAGGACAGCTTAATAGTGCATGGTCCCAGTGGTGTCCTTAACCCTCCTACCCTCACCATATAAACTGAATGGCCGGTATGTTTTCATTCGAAAATGCTCCAATATCTTCTTGGAAATCCAGTTTAATCGAATAAGTTACATATCATTTTGATTAAAAGGATGTTTTGTGTCTTTTTGTGAAATTAAATGGATTTATTTCCTCAACGTATGTCAAAAATCCAAAAATTCACAACATTTCACCGCTTTGAAATCGCACAATTTTCGCAGCGTTTGCACAATGAGATGGGCGCTAACAATGGGATCAGGAGAAAGCTCTTCTTCTGCTCTTTCTAATAAATAGACGAAGGCCTGTATTTGCGGCATTCGGCGATTCGCCGCGAATTCCAAGAACCATTCAGTGGATTGGCATTAATTTTGTACTTGTTACATCGACTCTACTTTGAAGCTAATTCATAGTAGAGTGTTGTCGAGATGTTCTTAAGGTTATTTGTTTCTGTTGGAAGAAGTATTGATTTCGTGGATCGTTACTTTTTGGTTGGTGACATTATCATATTATTGCGTGACGTATATTGCAAAAAGTGCCACTTGTTTTGAATCATAACTTAGTGTATATTTCGATAAATCTTATTACAGACTAAAACTGTCACAAAAGCAGATTGTTGCTGTAAGTTTAAAAGACAACTTATTTCTTGCGTCTTTGAAATGGCAGCCATTTTTGTTTATTACTGAAACACATTATAATGAGCCTGTGATATATTGAAAGCACAAAGGATTCAATTTACTATCCTTATACCTTTCATAAAGTCCCGGTTGAAGTGCCGATACTACATTTTATTCGACAAAGTCAAATGTCTTCGAACACGGGATTTCCACAGCTGAAGATAAGAAACGATTACAGTCAAGGTGTTTGTTGTATGGCTGTGGTTAACATCAAAGGAAAAAAGTGTGCATTGTTTTTGGTAATTGCACACTTTTTTGACCTTTCTAACAACATGTGTGCTTTGTTTGTAATTGTCACCTATTAGTGCCTATATAGTGTTGATAACAATTAACTTTCATCAATTACACCGTCCTGTTTGCCAATGGACAAGTATGGGACAGGCACCTCTAACACTGTAATTCCAAACCCCAACTAAGCGCCTACAACAAGTCAGTTATTGTAATATGACCAACTGTGCATTGGCTCTTTATTGCACTTGCCCTCGGGCGCTTCACGCCCTCAGGACTTGTGCAATAAATACGCCAATGCACAGTTGGTCATACAATAACTATTATACATACACTGCATATAGGCTATGTTTAGACAATGACCTAACCAACATTTGTATGCAGTAATCGAGGTTCTTAGACTAGTACAAAGGATGTTAATAACAGTCTGTTGCTTGTTCCGTTTGTGGGCGATGCTTGTTTTCTATGTCATCAATTAGCGGCTGTTTTAATGCATTATTGAGTGTCTTTCAAATGACGTCGCAAACTTCACATATCAGCAGAATGGGGAGAGAAGGTGACCTTTGTGACGTTGCGCTTACGTATTAATGAAGCGTCACAAAAATTGCAGTTTTGCTGAAGGAGAAGATAAAGTTGCTTCGCTGGACCTCTAGATGCCTTTGAATCTCATCAATCCTACTTTGAGGGAGTCTTAAGATGTTTCTGTTTGTAAAAATCGTTCGGGCATAGTGCTACAATCAAGCAGTTTCTCACAATTTGACCGTTTATGCTAAATTTTGGCCGTTTGAAGGGTGAAAAAACAGGTTTTTCGGTCATTACTTTTCTTCGGAAGACTATAACCTATATCCCGCAACGCTTTTTGGATAGCTGACTAATTCTTCCGTCTTTTCGTGTTGTTTCATGTGAATTGAGAGGGATCTAAAGGTGTGGCCGAGGCAAAGTTTGACTGAAAATGCTATGTATTCCTAGCTCGTTATCTTTCTTCAGACAGTAAAAACAATCGCTAGTTTAGCACCATCATGCGCAGAATATATAGATCTTTCGTTCAGTATGAAGAAATGGCCAAAAATCTAATCAACTAAATATTAAAAACGATTGATGATTTGTGAAGCTATTTCAACACAACCATTTTACGTTTTATTCCTGGACGGTTATAAATACCCTGTGTGGTTATTCTATCATAAGAGTGGTTGCTCATTCTTTACAACCGAATATGCATTCTCCATACCATGAAACACTCTAGTGTCATGATGGTGTTCATTCACAACATCTATCATATATATATATATATATATATATATATATATATATATATCACAAAATCTCTAAATATAAAATCATTAGTCTTTGGTTTCGCAAAATGTTGCTCCCGCTGACCTTGCTGGGGAGTATTTTACTCATTAGCCCTATGTCCAAGGCCCAGTGACTAGAGTTTTCTTTCTGCCTTGCTTTGTCTCGCATAGCCAGACCCTACTCTCGAGTAGCTAGGGTCTGGCTCATGAGGCTAGCCTTGCCAGGCATTGCCTAGCACTACACTCCCCGCTGGACCTGTTTCCAGTATAGTGTTAGTGTGTGGTGTCTGAGGCTACAGCCAGTTGGAACTCTTAGTAGTTATTGGATTTTTATATCTTATTCTATGCTTTATGATTAGAATAAGCAGGTTTCTATATAATAATTATTATCCAGGATTAGTTTTTTTTTGGGGGGGGGGGGGGGGGTATATGTATTGCATGTATGTAGCAGGGGTTCTTTTAAGATACTGCAAGGGCAAGGCTGGCTCAGACAGGTGGGCCATGGCCCACCCATGCATTATTGAAAGCCTTATAAACAAAACTTACTCTTTATTGAAATTAAAGCTATAGGCCAGGCTGTATAATAACCACAAATACATAGCAAACACCAAATAGCTTTGTGTAAAGTAAGTTTGCTCCTGTTTTTTCCAAAACCGCAGAATCTAAAGCAATTTCTAGGGACAATAGTATTCACTAACTATTCTATACCATATCAATAAATTAGTAATGGATTCAATATCATTCAGATTTGAATAGAACATACAACCCTGATGAGAGTGGCACCCTTCATACGATGTATAGCTAAAGTGTCCCAGCAGACAAACCGACTCCTATATGAAAAGATTGTCAAAATCGGCTCTACAAGCATGCAATCTGAAACTCTCGCACTTATGTATGTACATGTGCACATATGTGTACGTGTGTGAATGTGTACTGTGTGTGTGTGTGTGTGCATGTGTGTGTGTGTGTGTGTGTGTGTGTGTGTGTGTGTGTATGTGTGTGTGTGTGCATGTGTGTTTGTTTGTGTGTGTGTGACACTGTGTGTGTGTGTGTGTGTGTGTGTGTGTGTGTGTGTGTGTGTGTGTGTGTATGATCCAGGTGGCATGAGGGACTGGTTTGTAGTTCCTTGTGAAGTTTTTACACTATAACGTGCAACTAACGCGAAAACTGCGCATGCACAAAGATGTAAAAGCCACTTTAGCGCCACCAAAAAGAACAGAAGAAATGTGGTTATAGAGCAACATATAAGGCTATAACTTTACCTATACAATACGAACAATTATCCTAGAAAGCGAAGACTTTACCTAGAAAGAGTGTTAAATTAGAGATTCAAAATCGCTCTGGCTGTCTTACTCGTATGCATCTAACCGCTGATTTGATGGATGGAAGAGATCAATGCTGAGACAAACACATAAGTATACACACACAACATGTCAAAATAGTTTGCAAAACTGGAAGGAATCTTTCTTACTACTTCTGCTCCTTCGCTGCGATTAAGAGTGGCTTTTCCCCTTCAGGATTGATCAGAAGTGCGCTTGTGTTGTTAGGACAATGTACGATACCGCTTGACCTTGGTCTGCTCAAAAAACACCAAGAAATGGCCCATTGCATTCTCTCCGGGTGTCTACTTTCATATTTACAGCACAAAATCGTGAAAGATGAAGACGATGACCATGACGACGCCATTATTTATTTGTATAACTAATGTATACCAGTAAAAAGTCTAGTAATCCCTTGTATTCCAAAGAATTTCTATGGGCTGTATCTTTCATTATACACAACGCACAGGTTTAATAGTATACAAAAGACATTGTTATGCCATATAGTTTGTATGTGTGTGATTTTGTAAAAATCGGCTGGGAAAAAAAAACTCGCACGTTTGTACCTAAAGCCACTAAAGTGGCTTTTGCACGTTAAAGGGTTAAGACTGTTGCCAGCAGGTGGTGCTCTTAGAGGGATGGAAACTGGTACACTCAGCAGCTTACAGGTAAAATCATACTCATCAACCTCAACCACTAGATATTAGAGTGAATGAGTGGTAATTATAAGAGTGAATGTGTATAATAAAAAAAAAGTTTTATTACTAGATTAAGTTGACAAATGACACGTCACCATCTCTGGAATTAAAAAAGGCATTCAATAATTTTGAAACTTACATAGTATTGGAAACAGTACACTAACAGATCACATTATATTAAAAGATTTCTGTTAGATAATGCATTGTATTAGTGATACTGGAATCTAAAAGGCTTTCTGGCTCCATTTTAAGATGATAGCAGCAATATTGATGTTATGGAATACATCCATGACATCATGACTATCCTTGACCAAGCTAGTGGCAAAAATCACCACTTGTTAGTCCCATGCTATATAGGACCTGATAAGATGCATATGCATCGATTTCACACCTGGTGCAATACATCTCCGACATTTTAAGCAACTTGATCATTCCAGTGCAGGTTAGGACGTACATTACTACCAATTAAGGTACAGGCATCAGAGCATAAAGGGAAAGCTTTTACAGACGACATATAGCCATCATAACTTCATCTGAGTCTGTTCATCATAAATCTTTGATACGTATATACATAATACATAGCCTGGGTTTAGCCTTGAAGCCATCCTAATGTGTTTTGGGATCCATTACGCAGGTAGGTTATGTGCAAACTCAGCCAGAAAGGGGGCGTTGTGTGGTTTTAAAGGAATGTTATAAAAAATTGTCACATTTACTAAATCAAGTTTGCGTGGGTTAGTCATGCGCAGACTGCGTGCACTCGGACTGGATAATTCGTCTTCTTCTTGTTTTGTTCTTTCTAAATCTTCTAAACCCTTAACATCGCTGAAACAAAGTTGGGAAAAGTTAGCTACCATTCGTAAGAACCCTTCGAAGTAGAATGTATTGCAACATCATGAGCGAAGTCACCTGACATTGGCGTGACTTAGGTGGAAGATGACAAAAGCTCAAGGACCAATTTTCTTTGCGAAAGGCGGTCTACTCAGCAGTGCTTTGTAGCTCTGAGACTTTACGAGGTTGTTGACAAGAGGCAATACTAAGTTTTCACCATATGGCTTCTTGATACATTGTTCCGTTCGTTTAATGTGCACGTGCTTTTATATTTTTGTCTTATCGAAAACTATAAAAACCCACACATAACAGGAACAAAGGCGAATTTCAAGAAGCCATGCGGTGAAAAGTTAGTTACCTTTCGTAGGAAACCTTCAAAGTGGAAATCGTATCACAGTGCTGCCGTTAAGTAGACCACCTTTGGAAAGAAGTTGTTTGCATGTATATTTTTGAATCTGCAGATTTATTCCCTGAATTAGATCTTTGACAACGTTTTGAGTGCAGTCAATTATAATGCCAAAGTATTGTACAGTAGTTTTGCTTTGCTCATACAACGAATCAGAAAAAATGGGGTGTACTTATGGTAAAGTTTATTGGTCGCCATTTTGTTTTATGTGCAAAATGCACATAACTCTCCTGCGTATCATCTCTAGTGGGACAACTAAGAAAGGAGCCTCTTTCTCCTTAATGCAAGGAACAACCAGCTAGATCCATATTAGACCAACCCACCAAAATCCTTGGAGGGATCTTTGGATCAACCCTAAGACAGACCAAAAGAGCTGCTGGCTGAAGAAGAAACTAGAAGAGGCCATTGACAGAATCAACAGGGTTGTAGAAATCAAGGTATAGATCTTAACACATTTCTTAATTGTCCACTTTGCATTTAATATACTTATAGCAGTAAATACCATGATCTCCAAATCATGTCTAACTACCTGTGGAAATGTTATTGCTCGCAACATCAAGAAATCTACCCAGGAGTGTCACCATGCAGAGCCATCATACACCATCCCTCCTTTCCCATGTCTATCCCAAACATGTTATTCATTAAACTGTCTATTGCAATTATTTTTGAAGGGCTTCCAAAACACAGCTAATTTCAACAGTTAACAAGGCAAGCTCAGCTGCTAGTGCACCCTTCCTATTCAAGGCTCCCAATTTGAAACCATGAATTCTGTATAACAACAACAACAACAATTTGCCACCATTTCAACTGTATTGATAGCTGCCTGGTAATTGTTATTCATGCATGAAAGGGAAAGTATGGCTGAAAGGGGTTGAACTGTGCATCAACATGTTTGGGTTCTCCAGAGATTTTGGCAGAAGTATGTTCAAATTCTGCACGAACCCTATGAAATTGGTGAGGATTGGCATCAAAACAAGCATTGTTTACAAATTTTGCTGAATTACTATAAAAACAGTGAGAAAATCCAGATCTGGTGGCATGAGACCATGCAAATGACAATTGGACGGTTTGGAAAATAGCCTGTTCCCAACTGTATCTCATGAGGCTTACCTGAACGCAGGTAGGTTATGTGCACATTGAACTTTAAAGGGACGTTTCTGTGGTTGTAACGCATTTGCGAGCCAGATCATGCACAATTTGCATGATCAAAGGATGACCAGTTGTGACGCGCTTGTGATTATTCAGCTAAAAATGGATCCGAACTAGTGCTGTAGAGCTGAACGACAGTTAGGTTTCATGTATTTATTGTAAATTGTCGGGTTAAGCATCCTCTGCGTGCTTTTATAGAAGCAAATGCCCTTGAAATCGCTTGTTGCGCCATACGGATTACTGATGAACTGAGTGAACAGTACAGTGATATTGCGCGTATTAATAGCACAAATGTTTGCAAATGGACTGTTTGCTAAGCTTATCAGTATCCATACCTTGCAACAAGTGATCTCAAGGGCATTCTTGGGGCATAATTTTGTACAAAACCACGCAGGGGTACCTAACCGACAATTCTTATCCTGACCTTCGTTCAGCACTATCCTCATGTTTTGAACGGCAATAATAGTTGCCTCTTGAATCAATGGAGTCAGGAATAAGATATAGCTGTTACATAAATTGAGAGATGAATACACACGTGTAATCTAAGTCAACTTGAACGTTCCCTATTCGTGACATAATTTAACGTATTCGCCAAAGTCACCTGACATTGGTGTGACTAAGAGGAGAAGAAAGATATTTGCAGGAGCTAAATTTATTCTCAAAACGCGCTGATGAAGATGACCTGCTGGAGCTTCGAGAATTTGCAAGCTTGTTCACAAAGGATGAGACTAACTTTTCACAGTAGCGCCTCTTAAAAGCTTGTTCCTTTCGTTTTATGTGCACGTGTTTGTAAAATGTTTTTCCAAAAAGACCAGAAAAACTTGCATATCTTCGGAATGAAGTGGAATTTCTTAAGGCGCTACGGTGAAAAGTTAGCTACTGTTCCAAAGAACTCTTCGCCATAGATAGTTTGTCTCCAAAGGATCATTAAGTACCGCGTTTTGGGATGAAGTAAAATCGTATACATCAAATCAGTTCCGATTTTTCCCTTCAATACGTTATTTAGAAGTTAACAAAGTGGAGAAATAGAGAGTCAAAGTGTTCAAATACATTCCTTTGCCTTCATTTTTTCTTATTATGCACTCTGAAAGAGGAAAAAGGGGGTGTATATGTGATCAACTATTGTGGAGGCCATTTTGAAATTTCTTCCATGTCACATAACTCACCTGCGAAAGCCAAAATTAAATTAAGTTTCATATCCACAATCACATCCTCCACTGATCAATGAGTAGGAGCGTTTGCACCCCTTAGCAAGGATATAGGTACTACTTTCTAGATTGGCAAAACATCCCCCAGCAAGTAAATTGCTACAACCTCAGCAGAGAGGAAAATTCACTACAAAATTAGCACTAGTGGATGCTGAAAGGACAAGATGGACCAAACACCTGTACAGACTGTGCAAACCCAGGCCTTGGAGGCAATTGACCTTGAAGACTTGAATCTGGAAAATATTTGTGGATGGTCTACCCTTACATTTGGTCTCATTCACACCCAGAGCCTAGTACTCAGACACGCTGTCAACACCTTTCAATTTTGAAAGATGGAATATTCAAGAAAACCATCTTGTGCACTATGTGGATCACCCTATGCCACTGTCAAGCACATCCTAAATGCATGCCCAACTGTCCTCAGCAATGGTAGATACACTTGGAGGCATAACAGTATCTTGCTGGAGCAGACAAGACAACTCAAAGAGTCGGGACTCTATAGATGCATGACACGAGCTGCCGATGATTTGTGAGTGTAGGGAAAATGTTGGACCTAGACCAACTTGGGGCATCTGAAAATCCTACAGGCAAAATTTACCCTGGAAGTTTGCGGTGACTAACAGTCAGGCCAGATGTAGTAACCATCGAGGGGAACATGATCACAATCCTGGAACTCACGGTGTGCATGTAAAAACTCAAGGGAGGCAACGTACGTAAACTTCAATCTACTTTTCCCCTAATATACTTGCTATAGTAACCATTAAGGCTTACATCAATAGTAAGCCTAAAATAGACCTTTCCGATATTGTATAGAAAACTATTATGTTGCAATTCAAAATTCTGAAGAAAGGTGGGCGAAAATAATAGTCGCGTAAAATACTAAAATTAAATAAACACTGACTAAGAATTTTCAAAACTTAGAAATACAGAGTCTATAAAAGAAACAGGTAAAAAAGGGCATGGCCAATCAGTTACGATCATGATACCGGATTCTGCAAATTTCTCTTAGGCCAATTGAAGGTGCTCTTCTTTGAAAAGTAATTTGGTCATCATATTTGTTGTTAGCATAGTACCCATATTTAAGCCCTTGCTCACTCAATTTATCCACCAGTTTTTCGAACTTTCAATGGTGGCACCAGCTGCAGATTCATCCGCATGCCAGACTTTGTTAGCAAGTGTTTGCAATTTCTAAATTAGTGGCAAAGTTCCTACGGCATACATCGCCATGGCTAAGGGGTCCCCCTGCGTGGTAGGATTTAGTTTTCGCGAATTCTACCTGATTTTTTTTAAATGCCTAGCAGCAACCTTTGTCAAATGAGCCATGTAGACTGTTTTCTTTTCATTTTTTATCTTGTTTTGCCAACGTGGTGGGCCCTTTCCTCTTTCACCGAGTAGCTTGGGATCAAATTACTGATTAAGGCAGTGTTAACTCATCCTTCCATAGTACAATTGCAAGTAAATTGCCCACTAGCTCTTGGCTGCCAGCAATGAGGTAAACAGCAAAGGCTGGAACAAGGTATCCCCTTCCCCCAGACTCTTGTCTTACATAACTGTGTTGTGCAGTTGTAAGCCGAAAGAACAACTAGAGGCTTAAAATCGATTGAACACATTGCATAATATAATTATTGTATGTGCCCTTGTTATTTGCCTTGGCAGGAGCAGCATTGCAGGTAATCAATGATGTGTTGTGCAGTTGTAAACCGAAAGAACAACTGGAAGCTTGTGTTCAGTCAATTCTAAGCTTCTGCTACATTCCTGTGCCGAACCTCTGACCCATGCAACTCTCTACATATCATGTGCACAGCCAAGCGAAGCCCACATTGGACAGCCATATTATTGGCTATTATGAAACAATAGGCTGCTCATTCAACGTCTTTATACCTCTTGATGCCTCTAACTCAGGCTCACCCGCACGATTATGATCATCTTCCTACTTTATGGTGATACTGTGTAGTAGTTTGCTGCGTTTGACTAACTTAAAGAATATGCATACTACACTCAGTGCTTCTAAAGTATGCATCGAATGATGTCTGAGTAGCCCCATGTGTCTAGCCCTGCATGTATATACTGGTATATCCCCATGTACCTCGAGCTTTGCACTAATCTATCTAGCCCTATGTACCAAACATCCCCAGCTTACCATACAATGCAAGCAATCTATATGAGATTGTGACACATTGCATTGAGGTACACCTGACAAGCAGGACTCAACAACGGTGTATGTGTGTTGATTGCACTAACTACATATCATGCAAATTTTCCATTAATGTTCTGTTTTACATGCACCTGACATATTGTACAACTAAATTTAATGGTGCTTGCAGTAATAGTAAAGCATGTGGGACATATCCGTGCTAATTTGGAGTTGTGAAAATTTTGGTCTTTTTGTAGCTTTTTTCTGAACTTATAGAAGCTTCAGAGTGTCGAATGTAGGCTTAATACGTAGGCAGAGGCATCAACATCAACAAAAGTTATTAGTCACGTACGCATTTATCTTGTGATTTACTAGGCTGATATTCGAGTGTATACGAATACCGAATCCACGTTTATAGTGACGTTTTGTGTCGTCACGGTTGCTGTGTCACATGCTCGCTTGTGACCGAATTGAATGTTCTTTGGAATTTTAGTTTTCGGCTGGGTGATGCATGAGGGTTCAAGCTAGAGGCAGTTTCTTGGTGTCAAATGAAGCAGGCCTTTTAAAAGGGAAATCGTCAAAATGCTTATGTGTCTACCTACATGTTAAGCCTACATTTGATGCTCTGAAGCTTCTGCAAGTTGAGAACAGACGCTGTAAAAAAGATGGAAATATTCACACCTTCGAAATAGCGCAGACATGTCCCACATGCGTATGTGTTACACACACACACACACACACACACACACACACACACACACACACACACATGCACACACACTCACACGTGTACATACACACATGCATGCACACACACACACACACACACACACACACACACACACACACACACACACACACACAAACACACACACACACACACACACACACACACACACACACACCAACACACGCACATCTACACACACACACACACACACACACACACACACACACACACACATGCACAGATCTACACACACACACACACACACACACACACACACACACACACACACACACACACACACACACACACACACATACACACACACACACACACACACACCTACACACACACACACACACACACACACACACACACACACACACACACACACACACACACACACTCACGTGCGCACACACACACACACACACATCTATACACACACACATCTACACACATCTACACACGCATCTATATACACGTGCGCACACGCACACACACACACACACACACACACACATCTATACACACACACACACACACACACACACACACACACACACACATTTACACATCTACACATCTACACCTATACACACATTTTACCATTGCATCCTATCTATGTTTGTAGAATCTGATGAAAAAGAGCTGGAGAAGCGATGTTGGATCCCTTTTGGTATCCAAACTCTCACTGTTGGGAATGAAGGTGGTAGCTTTCTGTTACAACCAGAGGACATGCAAATTGCCAGAGATCATCAGATCCAGCTACACATACCTGCAAATGCTGTAAACACTAGTGTCTGCAAGGGACTGTCCATACGATATGCCATTCTAGTCCATGGTCCCTTTGTATTTCAGGAAGACTATGAGCTAGCTAGTCCAGTGGTATACATCAATTTCAACCCAGATCACTTATCTCAGTCATCTAAACTTGGGCTACATCTTCCAAATTGGGGCATGAAAAATGGCTTCACAGTAGTTGCCCCACACAAAGTGGATAGAAATGGCCAATACAAGTTTGTTTTGTTGGCTACTAAAGAAAGCTCACACAAAGGGTATAATAATGGCCAATGCAATTTCGTCTTCAAGTTGCCAGATATTGAGGAAAGCCCACATGCTTCCATTGCTATTATACCCATTTCTGGACACACATCATTGTTTGCTGTGGCATTGAAAAAGGACTGCCAGAAATCTTACCTGCTATTGCCGTTCTATAATGAGTTAAGAACACAGCTAAGGGTTTTTGTGACTTATTTCTGTTCAGTTTGGCCTAAGGTTAGTGTAAGTATATTATATTATCACATGTTTATTTTATATTATGTCATTTCATTTTACTGTAAATATGCCAAGAAGTCCTTGCATATATCTAAAAGGCTGCTCAGAAGTAATCTTTACCATCACCTGTAGATTCTTAAGGAGAAGAAAGAACTTCAAGGGTTTATCTATGGACAACCTGCTTCCTTTAAATCCACTAACTCGAAGTCTTGTGTGAAGGCAAAGTTTTCTTTGCAAGTTTATGTGGATGGCCCTGTTAAGGTATTTTCACAAAGTTTAACACACTATTCTGAATTTTGAGCATTGAATTAAGTCATTGCTCTGTACATGCAGATAGAACTCAAAGAACTGCAGATGGAGGGGAGGTATGACACTCCAGAAGAACTACAAGGTGCAGTAGACAATAAGCTTTATCCACCTGCTTTGGTGTGCAGAGGAGATTATAAAGAAGAAATGCAGCCAAATCAAACACAGGTGGAAATTCAGTGTACTGATGGTGAAGATTGTATGGAGACAATTGCTGAATACCCCTTGACAGTACGTGGCACATCTGATATTGTAACGGGTAAGCATATGCATGTGTGCTAGGATGTAATAATATTATATCCAAATTGAAAGTGTATATTTTGTCAGCCAATTGTCAATTTTACTACTACTTTACCCAATTTTCTTGTGGTTCAATCCTCACATTTGGAATTTCATTGGGAATCCTTTGGGAACTGCTACTGTTTCTGCCACAAATTCTACACTAGTTTTGGTAATCACTGCAAAGAGAGTCCCAAAGGAAATGGAGCTGATTACCATCATCTACTCTCTTTTAGAACATTAGCCAAAAACTCCAGGCGAAGGCTAAGGGCGAACATTGTCCAGCTTGTGGAAAGAGCTTCATTAGTCTGGATTTGAAGGACATCTTCGCCGAAACACTTTATACAAAAATGTGGCTCCCTCTGCATACATACCACCTGTATCTCCTTCCTATATCAGCAGCCTCACCACTGACACCATGCACTTGCCCCTTCTACCTTCTCTATAATAGTGCCACATCACTCCCACTTCTCTATAGAGCCAAACTTCCTGCACACATCAGCAGTGGACTGAGTTAGTATCTATTGTAGCCAACATCACCAGCATGGTGATAGGAGAAGATGATGTGAACATCATAAAGCTTATAATAATCACTCATGGCATTTGCACCTACCTAGTGTCCGAGTTTGGTGTCATGCCTACATGTCATCACCATCTGATCATGACCGAAAATGTGAAACTGTCTACAGCTATAAGAAGACTACCATCAAGGAACTCACTACACAGAAGAATGACGCATTATAGAATTGAAGCTCTTCTTTGAGATAATTTACATGTGGCACTGTGAAGAACAAGCGTTGTGTATATAGTCAAAGACAAACATACAGTAAAATTGGCTAAATGCTGTTGTTGAAGGCAATAAAGGAATAAAAACGATCGCTGCGCTGAATTTTTCTTTGTATTTGTTGCATTTGACGATGTTTCCTTTGTACATGAACGCAAAACACTATCTAAAGAAACTCCATCAATAAGAGACGCCATCTGTGTGTGTGTGTGTGTGTATGTGTGTGTGTGTGTGTGTGTGTGTGTGTGTGTGTGTGTGTGTGTGTGTGTGTGTGTCTGTGCATGTGTGTGTGTGCGTGTGTGTGTGTGTGTGTGTTTGTGTGTGTGTGTGTGTGTGTGTGTGTGTGTGTGTGTGTGTGTGTGTGTGTGTGTGTGTGTGTGTGTGTGCATGTGTGTGAATGCATGTGTGTTTGTTTGTGTTTGTATGTGTGTGTGTTTGTGTGTGTATGTGTGTATGTGTGTATGTGTGTGTGTGTGTGTGTGTTTGTGTGTGTGTGTACGTGTGCATGTGTGCATGTAAGCATGTGTGCGTGCAAGTGTGTGTGTGTGTGGTGGGTTAGTGTATGTGTGTTCGTGTGCATGTGTGTGTGCGTATGCACACATGTGTGACCTAGTATAGTAGCATGTCACCAAATTGAATGTACATGGAGAATATGTCTACACTTGGACTACACCCTTTGTTTGTCAGGTCCAGATCTTGCAATAAACTCCACCACTGATCTTCTGCCCTACCTGGATAAGCTGAAAACTCAACTTAAACTACTTGGCTGTGCTCTGGGGATTCAGGATGAAACTGCTGCTATTGAGAAAACTTCTGAGGACTCCACTACAAAGTGCTTGCGGATCTTAGAGCATTGGTTGAATGTAACCCCAAACCCATCTTGGAGCTTATTATGTTCTAAGCTCAAGATGTGTGACTCCTTCAACATTGTGAGAAAACAGATGAAAGAAGACCACTTCCAGTGAACAGGTGTGGTATGGTATTTGTGCTGTATGTTTGGAAGCTCATTCTGCATAGTACTATTTCACTACATAACTATAACACACACACACACACACACACACACACACACACACACACACACACACACACACACACACACACACACACATACACACACGCAACACACATACAACACACACACGCACACACACACACATACACACACGCAACACACATACAACACACACACGCACACACACACACGCGCGCGCACACACACACACACACATATACACACAGCATCCGTTACCGTGGTAGCAGCATGATTATACAGCAATTGTATTTTGTGTAAAACATAAGTGTCCATAACACTTAGTGAGTTTATACTTGGCAGCACTGTGGTCGGTAATGTTCCTTCCTCGAGTATCTTTCTAAAGAAGCGTTCTCTGAATCAAACCCAAATTATGATGAAGCTAATATTATCTTCGTCAATAGATGAACTTGGCTTCGTTGATGAGAGAATCTACTTAGGGCTTTTTACTGCAAATTCCTTTCAGAAATTCAATAATTAGTATTCAAATTGCTTCGTTGAATTCCTGGAAGTCAAGAACACTTTCCTGAGTTCACAAACAGATGTCATTAGTAGTTAAGTCATAAGCACTCGGGCTGCATGGCATATATGAAATGCCCACACCCTATAGCTCGGTATTTTATGTATGCCATACAGCTCTCACTCTCATGGCATAATACTGTGTATAGTGTACAATGCTGCAAGTGGTGACGGGTACTGTTCTTTGATGGGCCGGCTTTCTTATAATTCATATGAGCCTGAATATCACCCGTAGTGCTGAGCGCTGAAGAATGACATGTTGAACGCATGGTGTGCACATTAAAGAACAACTTCCGATTTGTGCCATTTTAAGAACTGTACCTTCATGTACTTTGCACACATGCTCCCATAATACTGTAGACTCTTAAGAAGTGCACGTGCCTATCACTCCAGGTGGAATAAGATAATAGGACATCGTACCTATTGAAATGTGTGCCTAAGAGGCAGCGTTTGCTTCATGTCACCATGTAAAACAAGAAATGACTATGTAAAAAGTGTATGCTCCATGCAGAGCTGTGCTTCTCAACCCAAGTCCACCGTCGTCCATTTTCAGTGCAATTTTTTACTTTAATGTCTTTCTTCTTCACTTGACTTTGATGTAGGGTCTGGTTCATGCTAATGCGTTGGCTCCCAATGGAAATTTTGAACACTTGAGTTGACTTTCATTGCAGAATGCATGTTACATAATAATTATTGTAAATCATACTTTTGATAATTTTTACATTTAACTTACTATTTTTTGGTGTGAAGTTTAATATTAATTATACTGCCTATTTGTTTCCACTTACATGGACTTTGTATATATATATACAGTCCAGTCCACTTAATGCATGTCATTCAGAACTTACTATAACTGGAAGTTCTGGATATTAAGTTGAAATTTGTTTGCCCCCTGCATAATATTATACTCGTTCTATATAAGATAATGCAAACTCGATCTGTTTAATAGAAGACTTAGCTGTGACAAGTGGTATTTATTTCAGTTGTTGTCCCTATAGTGATTCGACTTATCTATACTCAATCCATGCACTGTTACAGTAGTAGATTCTATCATATAATAATAATACAATGTCATACAATATAATATTATATTACATGCATGATCATGCTTGCAGCTCAAATACTTGACAATGAGTATGCAATACTGTATTTGACTGAATATCCACCCAGCCGAGGATCCGCACAATGCATATATATATGCTCAGCTGCATGCATGCAGGTAGCATGCATGCAAGTGAGTGTGGGTAATGCATGCACGCATGCAGGCCTGTGGTTTAGTATATTATATAGTACGTATATACATGTTGCCAACTGCAGATCTACAGTTTGAAGGATGCACTATTGTGGTGGAATTCAGCTGCATGATCATTTGCCGGTGAGTCCAGTGGCACTTACGTTAACTTTGTATATACGTAGCGAACAGCATTGACCATGCATCTTCAATGGTTTTGTCTCTTTGCAGATGTGACCCTGCTTCACTGGAGTTAATTTTGACGATTGTTTAAGAACCGCAGAGTACATACACTCGAATAGGAGTAGGGAAAACTCGGGCATATTTGGAACACTGAGGAGTTACAGTAACTGTTGAGCAGTTCGAGTCTAGCTGTAATATACTCAATGGCAATTCCCATTTTAGAGAGACAACACTGACGAGAAATAAGGCGTGACTGAAATTTCTTTCGACCCATCATCCCCAATTCCATCATGCACCCTACTTCCAACTCTTCCAGTATGATTGGTGAATTCAATCCATTATAATGTGTGGGTGAAAACGTGGGAATGTTATATATTATTGTTTTCACATGCAGTGAAAATATGCACTTACGTACCTTGAAGGGGATACTGAACAGTACATGAAGTATGTATACATAGGGACAGAATGAGGAGTACTTGCTATCCAGGCAAGCCCAGGAGTGTGTACATACTAAACCAGGTACTTATTAGCTAGCTACCCTACAGTAAGGACCCCTATATATCATGCTCTTAACTTCCCTCAAGAACGGTCTGCGGTCCTGAAATTGTCCAATGTACAGATAATAATGGGTATTTGAGTAATGAACTTGCCAATGGTGATCCCAGTTCAATTGCAGTACCATTCCCTTCTAATCTTCCCTGAACAAGTCTAGAATAAATATCGTATAAGTTGTTTGATTCTTAATTGGTTTCAATTTGATATGTTCTTGCATGTACCCCTGCCTGTAGAGGAGAGTTGACCAGCTCTCTCCTGTTCTTCTCAGATCTGCACTCCAAGCCATCCGCGGTACCCTGACAAAGCCTGTGAGCCTACTATGATGATGGCTCTAACATTGCTTTGGCCGCATGCCACGAGGGGCCCGAGGCATTGCAAGGGGAAAGCAAAATATATGTAGCAGCATGTGCTTGTCTATTCATCCTGTGCTTCCTGTGTTTTAAATCAATTATAAATGCCTTTTTTTTCTTTTTCTTTTGTTTCCATGCTGTACTATGAGAAATGAATCTAATTATTGTTTTCAGTATCCATGGAGATACCATAGCAACCTACCCGTCACCTGCACGTTTTGTCAAGGAAGCTGTGCGTTAGCCAGGAGGCAAGGATATTGACCGCGGCATGGGCATTTTTCACGTATTACGGCGCGCCATCAGAGCAAAGATTAGCGTGGCAAGAGCACTGCCCTTCTCTGTGAAACGGATTCCTTTTAGCACGGGTATTCCTGAGCCTGGACAATTGTTTTATTCGCTTGAGGTAATTCCTGGACTCAACGTGGACACTTGTGCATTTGACGCGTTCGGAGCTGCTGCTAAGACGCCACAACGTCTTCTTGAATGTTTCCATACGATTTGGTCAAATAGAGATCGGTACGCAGTAAGGTGAGTCGAATGCTTTCAGTTAAGAATGATCGCGAGTGTGTATTGCACCATAGACCCTACAACATGCCTGCACCATAGACCCTACAACATGCCTGCCCCATAGACCCTACAACATGCCTGCCCCATAGACCCTACAACATGCCTGCACCATAGACCCTACAACATGCCTGCACCATAGACCCTACAACATGCCTGCACCATAGACCCTACAACATGCCTGCACTATAGACACAACAACATGCCTGCCCCATAGACCCTACAACATGCCTGCCCCATAGACACAACAACATGCCTGCACCATAGACCCTACAACATGCCTGCACCATAGACCCTACAACATGCCTGCACCATAGACCTTACAACATGCCTGCACTATAGACACAACAACATGCCTGCACTATAGACACAACAACATGCCTGCACCATAGACCCTACAACATGCCTGCACTATAGACACAACAACATGCCTGCACTATAGACCCTACAACATGCCTGCACCATAGACCTTACAACATGCCTGCACTATAGACACAACAACATGCCTGCACCATAGACCTTACAACGTATCATTATGTTATTGTGAAAGGAGAGAAAGTACCATTACATTCACCGGGAACGGCAGACCTTTCAAGCAGAAAGCCTTCGCTGCCGGTTTATTTGGAATGTACACTTAAGGTAAACTGGGGTAACTAGGAACAGGGCCTGTGTCTTTTGCAACAAGTAAGCTGCACAGTTGTATATCCCAAATTGTACCTGTAGCTTTCTGTAGACACTGCTTCTACTCAGGTCGTTCCAGTTTACCCTGCATTACCCTATATTGACTAGGATAGACTCCACGATACAGGTAGAGAAGGGATCGACGCGCTTGTCAAAAGTTAACAATAAGGTCAAAGATGGCAGCTCAGATGCAAGCAGATGACCAAACTATATTGGCCAAGTTACAATAATTGCTTGTGAAACATGAGTATCAACTTTCTTATACAATACCAGTGATAGAAATAGCATTTGACCTTTGCTAGGACAATCGGCTGACCCCGTAGTATATTGGTAGGACATATTGAAGATTGGTCAGCCAGTTCTAACCATCATTATGTACCTACGTATGTACGTATGTACATACATGTGTACACACCTAATACAAAGGAATCTTTAGTACTGGGGCTTGAGATTGACACTACAAATTGACACTCAATTGTAATAGCCAATATCAGAGACTCAGCTCTCAGTTTAGTAGTCAGCCAAATGGCTGACCCAACTCAATTTTGGTCAGCCGTATTCACGTTCTGCTTGGAAAATGGCAGATGGCAGACTGCTATTTCTAGCTCTGCAATACATGTCACAAGAAGCTTCACGTAGTGTATTGTTATTGCGTTGGTGCGTAATTCTATAGTGCTGTTTTGTGATGTGCAGTAGAACCTGTGTCAGCAGTCACCTCATGAAAGCGGCCGACTGCCTAAAATAGTCACCAACTTCCACAAACATTTTTAAAGCTAGCCAAGCTGATATGAGGCACAAATGAATACATATGTACGTAACTAAGATATTTACACATGCTGACTTGGAATAGGTTAAAACTTAAGCGTATATAAGTTTGCACGACTTGGCTCAGAACTGCTTACTTTCTATTCATAAAACATTCCAAATTTGGCGCTATTCGGTTCAGACTAGAGAAAAGGCCAGAATTGTGTGGTTTTCTCAGTAGCACCTGAAGAAATAGCACTAAAGCTTGAAGAAAGCGAGCAAAGAATCTTTGGTGTGAATTTTAACAAACGATTATATTTCTTTATTTTTGACATGTTTTAAAGGATCACTCTATATAGAGGGCACAAAACAAGAACAGTTGGAGCTAATGCAATAAGAAAGCGTTTGCAATTCATCGTTTAAAAAAAACAATTCATTATAAAACTTTGTATAATTCCATTTTTTTGTTTTTTCCTACTTTTTATTATATAACTTTGTTGTAATGTGCACCATAGACCTCAAATTTCCAGCATGTGCTGCCCCTATCACCGTATGTAGCCTGTAAATAAAATTTAAACTAATTTCCCTAAGATTGGCTAGTCCACAATAACGTGATTTTTGCAAGCACGCATTCCCACAATAATGGGTTTATAGCTCTCCACCTCTCTAGAGTGGACCAACCTAATATAGTCCTGAGTGCTTCACTCTTATGCAGATGTTGTACATGCTTACTGCTATGGGTAAGGTGTATGCTGTAAAAGAAGCTTTGGTATAGTTTGTTGTCTACCGACTTGATTGTGGGATAATCAGTTTTCATTGCAAGTCTCCATTTACATGCATTGCATTTGTCTTTTGTTAGATGGGAAGGAGTTTGTGAAGAGCTGGTAGACTTCGGTGATCCAGACTTCAAGGATTGCGCCATGACATTTCAAGATGGATTAGTTGGACAAACTGTCATGCCATTCAATGTGAGTCCGCATTTTGGAGTTCCTCCATGCACAGATTCAGCTCCCATGCTACATTGTTACATAGCAATCCCACCCCCTCTAGTGCATGCGCGCGCGCGCACACACACACACACACACACACACACACACACACACACACACACACACACGTACCCGCACACATAACCACCACTCACCATTGTCAACATACATGGAGCCCTGTTACTATATTTTTGGTATATCCTTCATTTGTGCGGTTCTGCATATCACAGAAATTTTACTCTGCCATTCTGGACGCAAAGGGCATTTCAGAAGATCCAACCCTCATGGAATATTATCTACTTTTATACTATGGTTTTCTTCGAGTGTACCGGAAAATTGAGTATTCAGATTTTTATTATTGCAATCAGAAAGTGAAAGAATTCATGCAAGCCCTAACTATGACTTCCTTGTTGCCCAAGTGGTTCATGTATGAAAAATTGTGAGTTTAAGTTTTGCATGAGTGATTACAGATTGGCTTATGTATCACTTTTACGTCTTTCTTCGCCCGTGCAAACAGTTTTGATGTGCGCATATCGACGAACAGGTCCTACCGCAATCCTTTAGCACTAAGAGTTGATGGTGCGGACTTGACACATCCTTTACTAAAGAAAGTCAGTGTACAATTCATGCATGATGACTTGTTACAAGAATCCTATCATTCTGTACCATTAGTGTCAGTGTTCTCATCAGGTACGGTACTTCTCACAAAAAACTGGACGACGAACGGCGGTCAAACTGTGTACGTACGGTGACCGACCGGGCATTGACCGCTGTACGTACGGGTGTTGTTTGTGCCTACGCGTTTTTTTTCTCTATCTGACGCTTTCGCAATTGGCTTGTGGCTTTTGTTTTTGCACTTTGAAACGAAATTCGTTACTTTTCGTTCCTAAAATAAGCCATTCTTGCTCGGAAAACCGATTCCAGCGAACCGCTATCAATTCGCAATAATGACGTAATTATTATTGGCCTATTGTCCGTCCGGCGAGTGTACGGTGTACGTCCGTTGATTGACCGCCCGTTTGACCGCCGTTCGTCGTTCAGTTTATTGTGAAAAGTACCGTATCTTAAGGCATTTGTGATGCATCTACGTGTGTATTTATATTCTGATGATATATGTATGCATGTAAATACGTACGGTACGCGTCATTAAAAAGTTCTCGTAACGTAATCTTATTGTATTACGATCGTATTTGCATCGTATTACGATCGTATTCGTGTCGTATTACGATCGTATTTGGGTCGTATTACGATCGTGTTTGGGTCCAATTACGATCGTAAACTGGATCTTGTACGACCGTAAGTTTCATCGTAATGATCGTATTTCGGTGAAAAAGATCGATTTTGTAAGGTTACTTGAAGAAAGCAATGCTTTATGTTTGTGGATGCTTGCCTAAGACACTCTGAGAACTGTCCTGGCAGTCATTGCCGATATTCGTTATAGATAAACTGTGCAGCGCTGCGTTCTTTCTCGCGTGCGAAGTATAACATATGCGAAAGTCTTCGCAGTTGGAGAAGAATGCAGCGAATCTCTGCGATAACTGTCAGTACAGTTTATAGATTGTTCTAGATGAACAGAAACATCGACACTAGTGTTTTAGTGCTACGGTAGGAGGCAAAAGTTTGGTCACGTTTAGTTTTTACAAAACAGTACATCGTTTTTGTTTTTACGCAAGAAGGTACAAATACGGAACGGAACAAAACGAAACGGAAATAAACGGAAAACCGTAAAAACGTCAAGATGCCGGGACAAAACGCAAAGTGTCCAATTCAGCTTTTCTCCCTCAATGATTCCACCTTAGCGCTTTTCTACAACGGGGTATTATTCTGAGCGACAGGTTGACGTTTTTCTCTTGGAGCTTTCGGTGGACCTGATTAACGGTGGTTTCTTCCGTGAATTCGTCCGCTAGCTTTTGCACTAACCTGGTATCCTGCAACGACCCCCTGGACGCTCGCTTTCTTAAGATTCTACCCGTGAGACTATCCCTCTACGTATGCACTCTCTTGATGTGTCCATTCTGTCTTTCCGAAGATGATGCCTGATTATTGGAGCTCACACAAATGAAAGAACAAAAATCTATCTTTGTCACATTCGCCGAACTAACATCCTTTAAGCTTGCTTATCAAAAGTACCATCTCACTTTAATGCCCAATGTTGGTCAGCTAATATGTGCGTGGAATTCTTTCGCAATTAACACAGTAGAACTGAAGCAGTGCACTACGAAGAGAAAGACTAAAACGGAACGGAACGCTACGGAACTTCGTATTCGTTTTAACGAAAGCAAACGTGACCAAACTTTTGCCTCCTACCGTATATTTGATCGATTTTGTTCGTTGTTTCCATACGCACAGGACCTGCTCTGGCCGTGCGCACTAGCTGCCGTCGAAAAAAGATGGCTGCTCCGAGGGCCTCGTACGTACACAATTTTCCCTCTTGCGAGCAATTAATGGTTTAAACTAACGCGATTTACGAATAACTTTTTTGAAAGAGCGATAATACTTGGTTTTCTCTTAGTACGATCGTATTTTTTGTATTCGTATTACGCTCGTAATTTGATCGTTTTACGCTCGTAATTTGATCGTATTACATTCGTAACTTGATCGTATTACGATCGTAATTTGATCGTATTACGATTACGATACGAGAACTTTTTAATGACGCATACCGTATGTACATACATAATCAACATACCTGAAATTTTTTCTGTGAAGCCTGAGGAGTGTACTAGAAAAATCTGGGGAGTTACTGATGTGGCTTTATGGGATGTCAGGGATGGCACTCAACTGCTCATTGGAAAGGTCAGTACAGTGGTGTTCATTTCTGTGCATATTTTAATGATTATTAACATTTTCTACAATAAACGTTCACTTTACTTCTGACGGGGGTAAAACTTTCACTGTGGATTTTTTGTTTTTGGGCGGCCCTATATTGTTTTCACTTTCACCTGAAGTGTCCGGGAGCGTCCAGAACGATGTCTATGTGTATATATATATATATATATATATATATATATATATATATATATATATATATATATATATATATATATATATATATATATATATATGTGTGTGTCAACAACATGGCGGACGCGAAGTTGGTACGTAATCTTTCGGCTATATTTCAGTAGAATTCATTCGTTTGCTCCTGATTTTATCAGCGAAGAGTCTCTTCGACCAGAAGAGTTCTTCAAAGTATTGTTTTAGTTAATAACGACAATTTCCAAGCGATTCGAGTTTCCAGGGCCGTAGGCGGCCCACGAGTTTTTTAAACTCAAATTGCTTGTTTTCTAATTTTGTGGACGACCATCAGTGAATATGTGAAATATCTATATTGCCACACTAAAAAAAGACGGTATATGTTGTGACATTTTGCATGTTTTCAGGCTTATATCCCAGTGGTACACATGTCTGCTGTGCACTTAGGGAGAAGGATACAGGTCAGAGGAGGAAGGACTCGCTGAAGTAGTGCTGGCTATGCTGGTGCAGTGTGCAAAAAAGGCATGCACTCTGCAGACCATTTGGGGGTTCTGTTTGGATTCTGAGAAGGTATGAGCATGCGTATATCATGTGGCAGTTACGCGTACATAGGGCTAGGCATACATTCAAGGTGCTGTATGCATAGAGCTAGGCAGAGGTGGTTGGACTTGGTACAGTGTGTGAATTCTTGCAGGGCTAGAAATAGCTGTCTGCCACCTGCCATTTTCCGAACAAAACATGAATATGGCTGACCAAAATTGAGTTGGATCAGCCATTTGGCTGACTACTGAAAACTGAGAGTTGAGTTTCTGTTATTAGCTATATTTCAGTTGAGTGTCAATTTGTTGTGCCAATCTCAAGGTTCAGTACTAAAGATTCCTTATGTACACATGTACATAATCGTATATAATCTCTGATGGTTAGAAATGGCTGACCAATCTTCAAAATGTCCTACCAATATAACACTGGGTCCGCCGTTTGTCCTAGCAAAGGTCAAATGCTATTTCTACCACTGTTCTTGTATCCCACTTTATAGCAGTGGGATTTAGGACTATGCCAGTCTCGACCTACGGCACTTTTCATTAATAACTGACATCGAATGGCAGTCAAACGGGCGGTCAATCCAAAGAAGTACACCATGCACTTACCAGGCATACCCTGGCGGACGATAGGCCAACAATCATTACGTCATTAGTTGTGCAATAACATTGGGTTCGTTGGAATCAGTTCTCCGATCAAGAATTTTAGGAACGTAGCGTAGAGAATTTCGTTTCAAGATTCAAAGGTGAAAGCCACAAGCCAATTGCGAAAACGTCAGACAGAGAAAAAATGAGTTGCGTCAAAACCTTCAGTGACGGCGTTTCGGTAGAAAGATGCGAAGGGGGGAGTAGCAGGCAGAAAGGAGACAGAAGTGGTTTTGAAACATATCGACAAGCTCATTTTGCTGCCTATAATTCGTACATTGCATTTTGCCTGGTTTAGTATTTGTTCCTATTCTTAGCGGCATAAGCAGGAACAAACCTCGTACATACAGCAGTCAAAGCCCTGTCAGTCACCATACGTACACAGATTAACCTCTGGTCATTGTTCAGTTTTTTTTGTGAAAAGTACCGTATGCATGTCTATCCCAGTGCCTGCATAGCCCTATGTACGCTATAGAACGAAAAAAAGTTTACGTGAAGCAAAGTAATCACGACGTAGGAGCTTCGTAATCACGACGTACGAGCTCCGTGATCACGACGTAGGAGCTCAGTGATCAAGCCGTGATAGATACGAGATTACACTTTAGAGGAAAACGATATTACGCTAAGAGGCGTTATCACACTACAGGTAATCTTACCAACGACGTTTTCTAGCTTTAGGACTTCTACTCTAGCCAAACGTGGATGTCACATCGTCTTTGTCTTTATTGAGTTGGACAAAGAAATTTTGCACTCGATCATCTGATCATATTAAACAATGAATCAATAGTTGTTATGCAAAGGGATTGACATCGTCTTCAATGTAAACAAGCAGGCACATTTTACCTGCTGCGAAGCAAGGAAATAATCTATACACCAGATCGCGCTCTCCTGGAAATGGTTAGACTAATGCGCAAAAATATCCAGAAATATACTGAAAATAACATGGCTGCTCACTTCATGCTGTTCTGCATGATCCGCAGAATGATGCTCCTAACTGTAGGGCGCACGCGTTTGAGAAGAGTACTACTTAATACTCGTTCATATTGTTAGATTACTGTTTCTGGATTTATTTGCTTCAAATTGACGCTATACTCTGAAGAAACGGTGCAGTGTGCCATCGTCCTTGTATCATTTTTGTATCGTGTGGATTCACATTGACATCAAAGTAAGGTTTAATCGCCTTCAGTCGAGTTTCTTGTGGTGTAGAGCAACGGGATCACAGTCCTGAGCTCCTGTGATCACGACGTGAATTTTCGTGATCACGGCGTACCTGCTCTGTGATCACGGCGTACCAGCTCCGTGATCACAGTGTAAGATAAATGTAATAAAAACTCTTCATGTTAACTTTTTTTGTTCTATACCATACGTATACTTAACCCCTTGTATGCCTATGCCTTTGCCTGTACAGCAAAGTTAACAACTCTATACCTTGTTCCAATGGTTTTTGACAATACTTTATAAATGTCCAATCAATCATCATTAAAAGATAAAAGAGATAATTGATTTTTAACAGTTGGCAATCACGAATGATGACATTGAATTGTAATGTGATTGATAGCAAATTGAATGACTTTATGTGTGTGTTCATAATACAATCAAAGTTTTTACAAATATGGTAATATGATATTGAATCTTCTTTATGATGATTCCTGAACATGGTATCCACTCTTGCCCTACAGTATGCCATTGTTAAACTACAAGTGATTGGCAATGAAGTAGTGGTGAAGCAATCTCCTCCCTGCTACCACTCCCAATCGTTCATGAATTTCATACCCCTGATGGAACTTGGTGGACGTGAGTGTACAGCTCTAAGAGTTTACTACTATTGAGCATTGTCTTCAAGTTGCTACTGTGTGTTTCTCCCTGACCATTCTGTAGACATTGCTGAGTTGAATTGCCCCATGCCAAACAGGGAATGAATTGTCATAATTGGTGTTAGCTGTCTCTCAGCAAGTTGATTTTTACTCAATTCGATTTCTATTAACATTGTACGTACATGTACGTACGTTTTATGAAAGCATATATTCTTATTCATTAATTGAATTTCATGAAAGTTTTTTAAATTGTTTACTATTTTTGATTCCTGTGATGTAGTTCCATCATCACTTTGATGGAAACAAGCATGCCACACACACACACACCGTTTATATTTGTGACTATCTCTGGAAATAGGGGTATCTTGGTGAATTTCATCAAACATGTTGGTCATTGGTATAAACCACCATGGGAGAAAGTAACCAGTGACTAGCAAAAGTACGTATTTATTGGTACCGTATTCTCTCTAATTATTCGTCATCCGTGAAAATGGCAGTAATTTGTTCTCTTATTGATGACAAATTTTGACACAATGTGAAATTCTAATTATTCGTCATATCTCTAACAATACGTCACAGACAGGTGCAGTTCTTTGTTCCTTTGTTGGTATGGTAAAGATAGATGGCGATTACCCTCAATCCACGACAGGTGCAGTTCTTTGTTCCTTTGTTGGTATGGTAAAGATAGATGGCGATTACCCTCAATCCACGAGGTTAAAATAGGTACAATTTCACTCAAGCAAATTCGCCAATTTAAGCTCCCAAAAAGCTCTTTATAAATTTTATGTGATATACTCTTAGACTAATCAGAGCAACAACTTTTAGGCTGGAGGAGGACATTGTATTAGCTTGCAGAGCCCTAAGCTTATAATTATTCACCTTCTCTCCAAATATTGGTCGCGTTTTCTAATAATTAGCCCAGGGCAAGAAAGAGTGCTAAACATGCACCTCCAAATGACGGATTTCCTCTCCAACTTGCCTCGGCAAGTAGAGAGAATAACGTATTTTAAACTTTTTGCTGTGTGTGTGTGTGTGTGTGTGTGTGTGTGTGTGTGTGTGTGTGTGTGTGTGTGTGCGCGCGCGCGCGCGTATGTGTGTGAATTTGGCAAAATTAATGTGATCACATGTATACACATACATCAGAAGAAAATCGAAGGGATTTCTGAAAAGCCGTGATTATGGGCACATGCTGTACAAATTCTTTGGTGGTATCCTAGACATACGTATGTAGCCATTATAGAACGTCTGGTTTCAAGGCTGTGGCATGCATGGGATATATAACCACTGGTATATAAGCAAGTAATTAAATAGTCATAATAGTAATATTGTGCTTGTGTAAGATAAACTACAAACTCGGCAAGCAATAATCATGGATGATTGGTGCAGCCCTGTTTTAAAATAGTCATACTATAGGTGCTGGCTGCCCAAGTATTGGGCTTTCAGTACATGACATGCATGCATATGGGGCAGAACTGTTCTGCAAAACCATGTGTGCAGGACAGGTGCACGCAGGGACAACTGGTCAGGCGTAAGTGTTGGGATTAATTTTTGCACCATTCATTATCATACTGTTGCATGGCTTCAGATTGATGAAGGGAGTTTCCTGGCAACCAGTAAACAATGGTAAAATGCCTCACAGGAAAACTTCTATTATAGGACATGTACACCTCCAAAATGCTGAAACCTCACTAAACAGGACACCATTGCTGTGTCTCATTTAAAGTACGTCCCTAGCTCACATTAACATGTGTACAGCTGAACCCTCCAAAATAATTGCACCTCCATAAACAGGCCAGCTTACTGCGGTCCCAATGGTGTCCTTATATAGAGAGGTTTCACTGTACAGGACAGCTTAATAGTGCATGGTCCCAGTGGTGTCCTTAACCCTCCTACCCTCACCATATAAACTGAATGGCCGGTATGTTTTCATTCGAAAATGCTCCAATATCTTCTTGGAAATCCGGTTTAATCGAATAAGTTACATATCATTTTGATTAAAAGGATGTTTTGTGTCTTTTTGTGAAAGTAAATGGATTTATTTCCTCAACATATGTCAAAAATCCAAAAATTCACAATATTTCACCGCTTTGAAATCGCACAATTTTCGCAGCGTTTGCACAATGAGATGGGCTCTAACAATGGGATCAGGAGAAAGCTCTTCTTCTGCTCTTTCTAATTGTAATAGAAAGTCTATACGACGAAGTATAAGTAACTTACAGTGAAATAAACGAAGGCCTGTATTTGTGGCATTCGGCAATTTGCCGCGAATTCCAAGAACCATTCAGTGGATTGGCATTTGTACTTGTTACATCGATTCTACTTTGAATTAGCTGCAAAATGATACCAAAAGCAATTTGTGAGCTACGAGTCGAGCTGTAAAAATTCTTCATTTTTGGGTCCAATTAGGCCCACCAGAGGGCAGGAAGGTTAAAGAGAGGTTTCACTGTATATGCATGCATGCTCTAAATTTTTTGCGCAGGTATAACATGTGCCTTTTCTGTAAACAGAGGGGCGTTGTGTGCTTTACAAAGGAATTTGATTTAATACCAAATTTTATTGATATGCACGCATTTGTCACGTGAATGTTTATGAAGTTACTTGCAAAAATCAGGCTTCTTGCTCACTAACAGAAGAGAATTTATCGAATGCATTTAGTCTGCACATAGAGTGTTGTCAAGACGTTCTTAAGGTTATTTGTTTCTGTTGGACGAAGTATTGATTTCGTGGATCGTTACTTTAAATTTTGGTTGGTGACATTATCATATCGCGTGACGTATGTTGCAAAAAGTGCCACTTGTTTTGAATCATAACTTAGTGTATATTTCGATAAATCTTATTACAGACTAAAACTGTCACAAAAGCAGATAATATATATATATATATATTATATTGTTGCTGTAAGTTTAAAAGACAACTTAGTTCTTGCGTCTTTGAAATGGCAGCCATTTTGTTTATTACTGAAATGCATTATAATGAGCCTGTGATATATTGAAAGCACAAAGGATTCAATTTACTATCCTTATACCTTTCATAAAGTCCCGGTTGAAGTGCCGCTACTACATTTTATTCGACAAAGTCAAATGTCTTCGGACACGGGATTGCCACAGCAGAAGAAAAGAAACAATTACAGTCAAGGTGTTTGTTGTATGGCTGTGGTTAACATCAAAGGAAAAATTTAAAGTGTGCATTGTTTTGGTAATTGCACACTTTTTTGACCTTTCTAACAACATGTGTGCTTTGTTTGTAATTGTCACCTATTAGTGCCTATATAGTGTTGATAACAATTAACTTTCATCAATTACACCGTCCTGTTTGCCAATGGACAAGTATGGGACAGGCACCTCTAACACTGTAATTCCAAACCCCAACTAAGCGCCTACAACAAGTCAGTTATTGTAATATGACCAACTGTGCATTGGCTCTTTATTGCACTTGCCCTCGGGCGCTTCACGCCCTCAGGACTCTTGCAATAAATACGCCAATGCACAGTTGGTCATACAATAACTATTATACATACACTGCATATAGGCTATGTTTAGACAATGACCTAACCAACATTTGTATGCAGTAATCGAGGTTCTTAGACTAGTACAAAGGATGTTAATAACAGTCTGTTGCTTGTTCCGTTTGTGGGCGATGCTTGTTTTCTATGTCATCAATTAGCGGCTGTTTTAATGCATTATTGAGTGTCTTTCAAATGACGTCGCAAACTTCACATATCAGCAGAATGGGGAGAGAAGGTGACCTTTGTGACGTTGTGCTTACGTATTAATGAAGCGTCACAAAAATTGCAGTTTTGCTGAAGGAGAAGATAAAGTTGCTTCGCTGGACCTCTAGATGCCTTTGAATCTCGTCAATCCTACTTTGAGGGAGTCTTAAGATGTTTCTGTTTGTAAAAATCGTTCGGGCATAGTGCTACAATCAAGCAGTTTCTCACAATTTGACCGTTTATGCTAAATTTTGGCCGTTTGAAGGGTGAAAAAACAGGTTTTTCGGTCATTACTTTTCTTCGGAAGACTATAACCTATATCCCGCAACGCTTTTTGGATAGCTGACTAATTCTTCCGTCTTTTCGTGTTGTTTCATGTGAATTGAGAGGGATCTAAAGGTGTGGCCGAGGCAAAGTTTGACTGAAAATGCTATGTATTCCTAGCTCGTTATCTTTCTTCAGACAGTAAAAACAATCGCTAGTTTAGCACCATCATGCGCAGAATATATAGATCTTTCGTTCAGTATGAAGAAATGGCCAAAAATCTAATCAACTAAATATTAAAAACGATTGATGATTTGTGAAGCTATTTCAACACAACCATTTTACGTTTTATTCCTGGACGGTTATAAATACCCTGTGTGGTTATTCTATCATAAGAGTGGTTGCTCATTCTTTACAACCGAATATGCATTCTCCATACCATGAAACACTCTAGTGTCATGATGGTGTTCATTCACAACATCTATCATATATATATATATATATATATATATATATATATATCACAAAATCTCGAAATATAAAATCATTAGTCTTTGGTTTCGCAAAATGTTGCTCCCGCTGACCTTGCCTGGGGAGTATTTTACTCATTAGCCCTATGTCCAAGGCCCAGTGACTAGAGTTTTCTTTCTGCCTTGCTTTGTCTCGCATAGCCAGACCCTACTCTCGAGTAGCTAGGGTCTGGCTCATGAGGCCAGCCTTGCCATGCAGGCATTGCCTAGCAATACACTCCCCGCTGGACCTGTTTCCAGTATAGTGTTAGTGTGTGGTGTCTGAGGCTACAGCCAGTTGGAACTCTTAGTAGTTATTGGATTTTTATATCTTATTCTATGCTTTATGATTAGAATAAGCAGGTTTCTATATAATAATTATTATCCAGGATTAGTTTTTTTTTTTGGGGGGGGGGGGTATATGTATTGCATGTATGTAGCAGGGGTTCTTTTAAGATACTGCAAGGGCAAGGCTGGCTCAGACAGGTGGGCCATGGCCCACCCATGCATTATTGAAAGCCTTATAAACAAAACTTACTCTTTATTGAAATTAAAGCTATAGGCCAGGCTGTATAATAACCACAAATACATAGCAAACACCAAATAGCTTTGTGTAAAGTAAGTTTACTCCTGTTTTTTCCAAAACCGCAGAATCTAAAGCAATTTCTAGGGACAATAGTATTCACTAACTATTCTATACCATATCAATAAATTAGTAATGGATTCAATATCATTCAGATTTGAATAGAACATACAACCCTGATGAGTGTGGCACCCTTCATACGATGTATAGCTAAAGTGTCCCAGCAGACAAACCGACTCCTATATGAATAGATTGTCAAAATCGGCTCTACAAGCATGCAATCTGAAACTCTCGCACTTATGTATGTACATGTGCACATATGTGTACGTGTGTGAATGTGTACTGTGTGTGTGTGTGTGCATGTGTGTGTGTGTGTGTGTGTGTGTGTGTGTGTGTGTGTGTGTATGTGTGTGTGTGTGCATGTGTGTTTGTTTGTGTGTGTGTGACACTGTGTGTGTGTGTGTGTGTGTGTGTGTGTGTGTGTGTGTGTGTGTGTGTGTATGGTCCAGGTGGCATGAGGGACTGGTTTGTAGTTCCTTGTGAAGTTTTTACACTATAACGTGCAACTAACGCGAAAACTGCGCATGCACAAACATGCAAAAGCCACTTTAGCGCCACCAAAAAGAACAGAAGAAATGTGGTTATAGAGCAACATATAAGGCTATAACTTTACCTATACAATACGAACAATTATCCTAGAAAGCGAAGACTTTACCTAGAAAGAGTGTTAAATTAGAGATTCAAAATCGCTCTGGCTGTCTTTCTCGTATGCATCTAACCGCTGATTTGATGGATGGAAGAGATCAATGCTGAGGCAAACACATAAGTATACACACACAACATGTCAAAATAGTTTGCAAAACTGGAAGGAATCTTTCTTACTACTTCTGCTCATTCGCTGCGATTAAGAGTGGCTTTTCCCCTTCAGGATTGATCAGAAGTGCGCTTGTGTTGTTAGGACAATGTACGATGCCGCTTCACCTTGGCCTGCTCAAAAAACACCAAGAAATGGCCCATTGCATTCTCTCCGGGTGTCTACTTTCATATTTACAGCACAAAATCGTGAAAGATGAAGACGATGACCATGACGACGCCATTGTTTATTTGTATAATTAATGTATACCAGTAAAAAGTCTAGTAATCCCTTGTATTCCAAAGAATTTCTATGGGCTGTATCTTTCGTTATACACAACGCACAGGTTTAATAGTATACAAAAGACATTGTTATGCCATATAGTTTGTATGTGTGTGATTTTGTAAAAATTGGCTGGGAAAAAAAAACTCGCGCGTTTGTACCTAAAGCCACTAAAGTGGCTTTTGTACCTTAAAGGGTTAAGACTGTTGCCAGCAGGTGGTGCTCTTAGAGGGATGGAAACTGGTACACTCAGCAGCTTACAGGTAAAATCATATCCATCAACCTCAACCACTAGATATTAGAGTGAATGAGTGGTAATTATAAGAGTGAATGTGTATAATAAAAAAAAGTTTTATTACTAGATTAAGTTGACAAATGACACGTCACCATCTCTGGAATTAAAAAAGGCATTCAATAATTTTGAAACTTACATAGTATTGGAAACAGTACACTAACAGATCACATTATATTAAAAGATTTCTGTTAGATAATGCATTGTATTAGTGATACTGGAATCTAAAAGGCTTTCTGGCTCCATTTTATGATGATAGCAGCAATATTGATGTTATGGAATACATCCATGACATCATGACTATCCTTGACCAAGCTAGTGGCAAAAACACCACTTGTTAGTCCCATGCTTATATAGGATCTGATAAGATGCATATGCATCAATTTCACACCTGGTGCAATACATCTCCAACATTTTAAGCAACTTGAACATTCCAGTGCAGGTTAGGACGTACATTACTACCAATTAAGGTACAGGCATCAGAGCATAAAGGGAAAGCTTTTACAGACGACATATAGCCATCATAACTTCATCTGCAGGGGCGTAGCCAGCAAGTTTTCCAAGGGTTTCAGGAAAACCCCTTTAAAAAAATCCTCAAATGACAGACTTGCTTGCACTTTTGCAAATTTTGCTTCATTTAATGCTCCATTCATATGGCTGAAGCCACTTTTAGTCATGTGTTAGCTCTTAGAAACATCGAAGGTTTTAATCCCTTGTCTCAAGCGCTGCATTCCTAAAAATCACATCGCGCAATGGGTGGCCATTTTAGCGATAGTCATATGACGTCACAATGTTATCGTAATTAGGCTGTGCCCCGTGTACAGGGAGTTGACAGTAGGTAATACACAACATAAGCTTGGCATGGTGACTATAGATGCTTCATTTCAGTTTTTTATTTCACCAGGAAATTTTGGATAGCTTCTAGAGGCTGTATAAATACTGGCAACTGTTCCAAGTTACACATTCAACTAGAGCAGCTATGACAGTGTTTTGACTATGATAGTCAAAGTTTTGAAACGTCAATCCGATTTGCTTCTGCGTATACTCCAGTAGTCTTTACAATATCATATGTCATTTCTTTCTGAGTGATTTACAAAAACATGGCACTGCCAGACAGTATTATACTAGTTTGCACAAATTCTCTGCTATACAGTATAATTACACTTTGTACCTTCTTTCAATCAGAAACCCCCTTTTGAAATTTCTGGCTACGCCCCTGATCTGAGTCTGTTCATCATAAATCTTTGATACATATATACATAATACATAGCCTGGGTTTAGCCTTGAAGCCATCCTAATGTGTTTTGGGATCCATTATGCAGGTAGGTTATGTGCAAACTCAGCCAGAAAGGGGGCGTTGTGTGGTTTAAAGGAATGTTATAAAAAATTGTCACATTTACTAAATCAAGTTTGCGTGGGTTGGTCATGCGCAGACTGCGTGCACTCGGACTGGATAATTCGTCTTCTTCTTGTTTTGTTCTTTCTAAATCTTCTAAACCCTTAACATCGCTGAAACAAAGTTGGGAAAAGTTAGCTACCATTCGTAAGAACCCTTCGAAGTAGAATGTATTGCAACATCATGAGCGAAGTCACCTGACATTGGCGTGACTTAGGTGGAAGATGACAAAAGCTCAAGGACCAATTTTCTTTGCGAAAGGCGGTCTACTCAGCAGTGCTTTGTAGCTCTGAGACTTTACGAGGTTGTTGACAAGAGGCAATACTAAGTTTTCACCATATGGCTTCTTGATACATTGTTCCGTTCGTTTAATGTGCACGTGCTTTTATATTTTTGTCTTATCGAAAACTATAAAAACCCACACATAACAGGAACAAAGGCGAATTTCAAGAAGCCATGCGGTGAAAAGTTAGTTACCTTTCGTAGGAAACCTTCAAAGTGGAAATCGTATCACAGTGCTGCCGTTAAGTAGACCGCCTTTGGAAAGAAGTTGTTTGCATGTATATTTTTGAATCTGCAGATTTATTCCCTGAATTAGATCTTTGACAACGTTTTGAGTGCAGTCAATTATAATGCCAAAGTATTGTACAGTAGTTTTGCTTTGCTCACACAACGAATCAGAAAAAAAATGGGGTGTATTTATGGTAAAGTTTATTGGTCGCCATTTTGTTTTATGTGCAAAATGCACATAACTCTCCTGCGTATCATCTCTAGTGGGAAAACTAAGAAAGGAGCCTCTTTCTTCTTAATGCAAGGAACAACCAGCTAGATCCATATTAGACCAACCCACCAAAATCCTTGGAGGGATCTTTGGATCAACCCTAAGACAGACCAAAAGAGCTGCTGGCTGAAGAAGAAACTGGAAGAGGCCATTGACAGAATCAACAGGGTTGTAGAAATCAAGGTATAGATCTTAACACATTTCTTAATTGTCCACTTTGCATTTAATATACTTATAGCAGTAAATACCATGATCTCCAAATCATGTCTAACTACCTGTGGAAATGTTATTGCTCGCAACATCAAGAAATCTACCCAGGAGTGTCACCATGCAGAGCCATCATACACCATCCCTCCTTTCCCATGTCTATCCCAAACATGTTATTCATTAAACTGTCTATTGCAATTATTTTTGAAGGGCTTCCAAAACACAGCTAATTTCAACAGTAAACAAGGCAAGCTCAGCTGCTAGTGCACCCTTCCTATTCAAGGCTCCCAATTTGAAACCATGAATTCTGTATAACAACAACAACAACAATTTGCCACCATTTCAACTGTATTGATAGCTGAGTGGTAATTGTTATTTATGTATGAAAGGGAAAGTATGGCTGAAAGGGGTCGAATTGTGCATCAACATGTTTTGGTTCTCCAGAGATTTTGGCAGAAGTATGTTGAACTTCTGCATGAACCCTATGACATTGGTGAGGATTGGCATCAATACAAGCATCGTTTACAAATTTTGCTGAATTATTATGAAAACAGTGAGAAAATTTATCTAGATCTGGTGGCATGAGACCTTGCAAATGAGAATTAGACGGTTTGGAAAATAGCCTGTTCCCAACTGTATCTCATGATCGAGGCTTACCTGAAAGCCAAAATTAAATTAAGATTCGTATCCACAATCAAATCCTCCATGCACTGATCAAGGAGTAGGAGCGTTTGCACCCCTTAGTAATATATAAGGGGTGCAAACGCTCCTATATATTATCTATAATATATATCTATAATATATCTATAATAAATAGATATATATATAGGTACTTTCTAGATCGGCAAAACATCCACCAACAAGTGAATTGCTACAACCTCAGCAGAGAGGAAAATTCACCACAAAATTAGTACTAGTGGATGCTGAAAGGACAAGATGGACCAAACACCTGTACAGACTGTGCAAACCCAGGCCTTGGAGGCAATTGACCTTGTTGGCTTGAATCTGGAAAAGATTTGTGAATTCAGGCAGGAACAAGGTGTCCCCTTCCCCCGACTCTTGTCTTACACAATTATGTTGTGCAGTTGTAAGCATTGCAGCTAATCAACGCTGTGTTGTGCAGTTGTAAGCTAAAAGAACAACTGGAAGCTTGAGTTTAGTCGATTCTAAGCTTCTGCTACATTCCTGTGCCGAACCTCTGACCCATGCAACTCTCTGCATATCATGTGCACAGCCAAGCGAAACCCACATTGGACAGCCATATTATTGGCTATTATGAAACAATAGGCTGCTCATTCATCGTATTTATGCCTTATAATTTATAACTCAGGCTCACCCACACAATAATGATCATCTTCCTACTATATGATGATACTGTATATAGTAGTTTTGCTGCAGTTCGCAGGTAGGTTATGTGCACAACCAGCCAACATATCCAAAAGTGTCCTGTTAAACCGTTCCACAAGACCGTCTCCCTGAGGATGATATGGGGTTGTCCTCGTCTTGTGGATCCCGAGTAATCGGCAAACTTCTGCAAGAAGTTCCGATTCAAACTGCCGACCCTGATCAGAGTGGAGCTGATCAGGAGGTCCAAATCTGAAAAAGAGCTCGTCTGTCAACTTCTTGGCCACAGTCACTGCTTCCTGGTTGGGAATCGGATAGGCCTCCACCCAGCGGGTGAAGTAGTCAGTTGCAACCAAGATGTAGGAATTCCCTGTGTCACTCTCCAACAGGGGACCAAGAATATCCACAGCTACCATTTGCATTGGGTAACCGACCTTGACAGACTGCAGAGGGGCTCTGTTCCATGGGGCAGGTGTCTTCCGAGTCGTACAAGCAGGGCAGCACTGGCACCACGTCTTGACATCTGTTGCGTGACCAGGCCAGTAGAAACGCTCCTTCACTTTGGCAAGGGTCTTCTCATAACCAAGATGTCCTCCCATGGCTCCCTGATGTACATCCTCTAGTATCTTATCACGCAAACTTCGCGGGAGGACTAGCTGATGGTGAGTCATGTCAGATGATGAATCATGGAACATCCTCCACAACATTGATTGATCAACCACCAGCTGGTCCCACTGAGCAAACAATTGTTGACACTCACGACTCGTCTGCCGAATGACAGCATCGGTGGGCTTGACCTTGGCCTGTTTGGCCCTCAGAACTGGTCCGATGTCAGTGTCTTCACCTTGACACTTGACAACATCATCCAGGTTCTGTCCAGCTAGGGTGATAGAGTTAATATGCAAGTGGGAGTCCCGACCACACTGAGGGCATGGCGAGCGTGACAAACCATCTGCATTCCCATGTTTCCTTCCAGGACGGTGAACAATGCGGAAATCATACTCTTGCAATCTCTCTAACCACCTAGCTAATTGTCCCTCTGGCTCCCTGAAGTTCCAGAGCCAAGTAAGCGAACCATGATCAGTCCGAAGGGTGAAATGCCGTCCAAGTAGATAAGGTCTAAAGTGCCTGGTGAAGTAAACCACAGCAAGGAGTTCCCGCCTAGTGACACAATACCGACGTTCTGGTTTGCTGAGTGTGCGACTAGCGTAGGCAACCACTCGCTCCGTGCCATCGTCACTCAGTTGGGAGAGTACAGCTCCAATCCCTGTGTCACTAGCATCAGTGTCTAAGATGAAGGGCTTACTAAGATCTGGAAAAGCCAAAACTGGAGAGGTTGTCAAAGACTTCTTCAGCGAATCAAAAGCAACCTGACAATCCTCTGTCCACAGAAACTCCCTCCCCCTCTCAGTGAGGCGGTGAAGTGGGCGGGCAATTGCAGCATAATCCCTCACAAATCGGCGATAATAATTGGCAAATCCAAGAAACTGTTGCACCTCTTTAACAGACGTTGGTTGAGGCCAGCTAGACACCTTAGCAGTCTTGCTTGGGTCAGTGGCAACTCCATCAGCTGAGACAATGTGTCCAAGAAATGAAGTTTGCTTCTTACAGAAGGAACACTTAGTGAGCTTCAGCATCAGGCCAGCATTCCGAAAACGCTCTAAGACAGACTGAAGATTCTCCATGTGCTCTTCAAAAGTTCGACCAGGAATGATGACATCATCGAGGTAGACTAGACAGTTAGACCACTGGAGTCCAGCAAGAACCATGTCCATGAGGCGTTGGAAGGTGGCAGGGGCATTGCAAAGTCCGAATGGCATGACCTTAAATTGAAACAAACCCTCTGGTGTGCAGAAGGCGGTCTTCTCCTGGTCAGCCTCGGTCACTTCTACTTGCCAATACCCACTGACAAGATCCAACGTGGAGAACCAGCAAGAACCTGCCAGAGTATCCAGAGTGTCATCAATTCGTGGCAGGGGGTATGCATCCTTCCGGGTAACAGAATTAACCTTACGGTAGTCCACACAGAAACGGACAGTACCATCTTTCTTCTGTACCAAAACAATAGGAGAAGCCCAAGGACTGGCGGAGGGCTTAATGATATCCTTATCCAACATGTCCTTGAGTAGTCCACGGACCTCCTCACGGCGGTGTGGAGGTAACCTCCGAGTAGGTTGACGGATAGGGTGCTGGTTTCCAGTGTCAATTGCATGCTGGATGGCAGACGTTCTTCCCATTTCCCCTGAAGAGGAAACGACATCATGACAGTCCAGCAGTAAGTTAATGAGTTGGTCCTTCTGAGGACCAGACAGATCCGAACAAGAAGAAGAGATAACATCACGAATGATATCTTGCTTCTCTTGAGAACAACAGGTACCTTTACTTACAGTAACACCAGCCTGGGAAATAGACTCGGGTAACGCCTCCACGACTCCAACCTTAGTCGCATGAGAAATGTGGACGGGTTGATTCCCAGGGTTACAAAAACGAATGACAATCTGACCATGTCGAGGAGAGACCAGGGCACGAGCAGCAACAACACCCTTACTCGTGTGTCCCTCAAACAACCAAGATCCTCCATTCAAATGGGAAGGAACAGATGCCAGAACCTCTAACTCACTAAAGGCAGGAACACAAGTGGTGGCTCCAACAAACACCGGAAAACTTGAGCCAACATAGGAGTCCTGCGAAGGAGTAGGAAAAAGGGCAAAAGAATGACCTACCAGAGGAAAGTGTACCAACTTCCGTCCAAGGTCAAGAGAACACTCATGATCAGAAAGGAAATCCAGGCCAAGAAACATGTCTACACTGAGACCAGTTACAATGACCACAGAAACATCTGCACTATAGGAAGGGCAGAAACACAGGCTTACTGTAGTAGTACCAAGAACCTGCAGAGGGGTCCCTGCAGCACTGACAAGAGCAGGTCCCATCCACTTATCCAGTTTTCCTTGAGGAAACGTCTTCTTCCAGGTATCTTCAGACATCAATGTCACAGCTGCGCCAGTGTCCACGAGACAAAGGATTGACACATCACTGAGGGTTGCTGAAAGATACAGAGAACTTGTGGAGGGAGAACTGCTGGCAATAACAATTGGATCCGGGGCCTTATCGAACCCATCCCGTGTGTGGCCCACCACACGAGATGTGCTTAGTTTCCCTGGGCCTTGGGAGGGTTGCGACAGCCATTGGCCACATGACCCTGCTGTCCACAACGATGACATCGAATGGGGAATGACTTCTTCTTCGGTCCAGGGGGTGGCTTCCTCTGGGAGTCTTGAGATAAAGATCCTGAGCGGCGAGGTGGTTGCTCCGTTGGTTTAGCAGAGAGGGACGCCATTCTGCTTTCCAACTGCTCCAGTCTCTCCAGAACAAGGGTGAGGCCATCAGGCTCTGAAGTAGTCTGTACAGGAGCAACACGTACAGGCTGAGGATTGGAGGCAAGGTAGGACTCCTTCTCGAGTGTGCTACGGACAGCATCAGCAAGGGTGGCAGGTCTGCCTTGCTTGACAGCAAAAGCCACTTGCGGATTGTCCAACAAGTCAAGGTATCGTTGTAGGGCAAGGCACTCACGGGCTGCATCTGCTAGATGTGGCCAGGCCTTGTCTGCAAGCAACTTGAGATTTGTGGCCAGCTCATGCCAGGTCTCATTCTTCTTCCGTTTCCTGGTTTGGAATTCTGCCACATACAAATGTTGTTTGCTCTCTGGCTCATAGCGGGTACGAAGGGCAGCTACAGCATGTTCATATGTGTCCTTCTGATCAGCTGGGAGACTGTTGAAGGTCTTCTTTGCAGTACCAGTAAGGCGTACCTTCAACCAAAGGAGCTGCTTGTCTTCATCCCACTCATTGACTGCAGCGACACTCGCAAAGTGATCAATCCAGTCATCCCAACTGCCAGTACCATTGAAGGGATCAGGTAGCACAAGAGGTCTTGAGGCCATGGTGATCCTGCCGACTACGCCAATGTAAACTGTATTGCTTATTCCCTCGAAACGTCTATTGTTATCTCAATAGCGCTGAGACAGTTCACGAGAATGAATCTCTTAATTACTCCAAACACTGAAACAACTGAGAGTACTGAAAGGATGAGTACAGCAAAGTAGAAGCAACTTAAATACTAGATGGTACAGGAAACCACAAGATGATGAAATACAGCAAACTAAAATATAATCTTAGATGTGGTTGGTCCATTTAACCACAAAACCACAACCACAAGAATGTACAATCAATGAATAATTAATGAATCTGTACCATACACATAATACTCATGCAAAACATCATGCACTCATACCAAACACCTGCAATAGTCAATTGGCTACGCCATTACAGCTGCATACAAAGAGAAAAATAGGGGTGTGATTACGAGCAACTTTTGTGGCCACCATTTTGTTTTATGTGCAAAATGCACATAACCTACCCGCTAATTGACTAAGAATTTGCATACAGTACTACACTCAGTGCTTCTAAAGTATGCATCGAATGATGTCTGAGTATAACCCCATGTGTGTATAGTCCTGTATATACTGGTATCTCCCCATTTACCTCGAGCTTTGCACCAATCTATCTATCCCTAGCTTCAGAGCGTCAAATGTAGGCTTAACACGTATTCAGAGGCATCAACGCTTCGAGAATTACCATTAATTTTGAAAGATCTGGTTTCTTCGCAAAGAAACAAGTATGGTTTTACTAACCCCTACTAATAAGCAAAATGCTTTAGATGCAACATGGTGGAATGCTTCTATAAGACTACTTTTTCACATTCATTGCTATAGCAAAACATTTACTAACTTTTCGATGTGGGGGCATTGAAAATGCCACTCCAAAGCCAAGATCTGTACAAAATGATCATCAAATGGCAAAATTTAAGCTGTTGTAACTTGCAACAGGAGTAAAAGTTCTTTTGCCTCCGCATGGAAAAGTTGTATACTACAAATGGCTCCAAGTTGGCACCTATAAACCATCTCCAGCTTGTTCCCTCACATTGCTCTCAGCCAAAAACTAGAATTCCAAGGATATCCAGTTAGGTCACTAGCCAGCATGTGACAGAGTAAACGTGATGACAGAAAATGTCACTAAATGCAGATTTGGTATTTGTGAATGCCCAAATATCAGCCTGAATCACGAGATAAATGAGTGACTAATAACTTAATTTTTTGGTACTTACTAAGTACCAAAAAATAACATTTTATCACTATGCAATAATGGGAAGTGCAAATCTGGACATATCTCACATGCGATTCTCATAATGTTGCATATCATACATTTATTGCACTATATTTTATGATGTTTCTATTGTTTACTTGCAGTTGAGGAATTGAAGAAAAACCGTAAGTTCCCCACCACTCCCACTCACTCCATCCTATACACAGTACCAATGTACAGTATTGTTGTATCATGTGATGTGACCGAGGTTCTGTTTGTAACTGATGCTGTTTATTGTGCTTGACAATTAATTTTGTATTTTGATGTGTTTCATGTTTTGTGTATGACATTGTGTGGAGCCAGGCATATATAATAAAACTATTGGCTATAACCATCTACTGGCATTGTTCGCACATTTTCCGACATTTAGTACATGACATTGTACTGCATGTCACAGTGATAGTGAGATAGTGTGTTGGAGGGGGAGGGTGTGATATGAGAATGCTATTTTAAGACCAGCATTTAAGATCTTTAATAATTATTGACCAATGCATATCCGCAAAGACTGTATATATGAATAATTCCACTGGTAATCTTTATAGATGATGTGAGTCCATACATGGATCTTAGCCAGAGTTATTACTTTAAGTGCGTAGCTTGGGACAAAACCTGAACATATTGTACACTTGGAAATCTTTGTACTAAACATTGAGACAGAGTGATCTCTGTATAGTCTATGGCAAGGCTTACAGTGTTTGAAAGTATTTCTGAATCATAACTGACTACATTATCGAGGAAACTGCTTCCCATGTGCATCAATAATCAAGAAATCTGCATGCTAAAACTCATATTTGAAGGTGTAAACATATCACCATCCAAGAGAAAGTAAGTTTTATTGTAAAATCTGCTACAAAGAGGAAGTTTCAAACAATAAAATTGACTTTATAAGGCTACCTATCACAAGCCGCCATTTGCAAATTATTGCACAATCACATGTAGCGCACTTTTGCCGTTGCCTGCCTGTAAGAAGTGACTGGTAGATTTGTTTGTCTGCTGGTCTTTGCCTATAGTTCTTCAAAACAAGTACACTGCAAGTCTTTTATTAGTGTAGCAGTATAGCTAGTGTATCCTTCAGGTAGTGCAGAGTATAGAACTGTCCTCTATGCTGCCCATTTCAAATTGACTGTTGTTACCTCCGATCCCCTGCCAACACCTCCCACTCACGGCACAGTATGGCTACATTAATGTACAGTAACAATGCATGTGATTTTGTGTATGTCACTGTTGCCTTGTACACATGTAGTATTGAAAACCAGCAGTCAGGAACTGGGAAATGATACCTCAAAAGTTGATACATCTGATAAGAACCATACATGCATGTACTGTGGGTGAAGTAGACTATTGATTGCTTAATGATAATATATGTGAAAGCTGTTTTAGCAGAATTTGTATCGATGCAAAAAGCTAAATGTTAAAGGCTGAATACATAAACCAAGTTTGATTAATGGGTGTGGGGAGACAACTCTCCTCTACATGCAGTATACATGCAGTATGGCTACATTAATGTATCATGTGATGTTAGTATAGGCACGTACTTGCATTATCCACAGTTAAGTATGTGTTATGCTAGTGTGCTGTACTTTGTGATGTATTATATAGGAATTGCAGGATAATGCGATATGTGTAAATTATAATAGTGCTTTATACAATACAATTGGAATGCGTATTCAGACAATATTACAATGTCCATGCACATGATTGATATGAAGATAATTCCAATATGCATGTTTTGTGGATTTCATTGCCAGTTTCATGTGTATGAGTGTTACTCTATGTATTACAAGTCGTGCTGCAGGACTACACCAAGTTCATCTAAACTCAATCCTATAGATCAGTGTCATTAGCACACTGCACCCAGTCCATCCAAACTTTATCCAAGTTGGAGACCATGTAGCCCCATGTGTGTCTAGCCCTATACCTGTCTATCCCCATGTATGTCTAGCCTTGTAGCTATCTAGCCCTATGTACCAAACATCCCTTACCATACAATGCAAGCAATCTATGAGATTGTGACACATTGCATTGAGGCACACCTGACAAGCAGGACTCAGCTGCAGTGGTTGATGTCAAAGCACATACATGTGCTAACATTCTGTATAACCACTACTATATACATCCTAAGCATTCTATGTAGAATACATGTAATACTACATTTATGATACCAAAGTACCCCTTTTTCCAAGTACAGCTATAATAATATCCTTTGGATCTCTTGCATGCTGTTAGCTTTAAACTCAACTACAATTAATTCATTCTTGAAACTTATGATCAGTGTACTTTGTGAATACATTAAGTACAGATTTTTTTGCATTTTCTGTGTGTCTATGATAATAGTATTACAGTGAATTCTCGTTAATCTACCACAATTTGTTTTGAAGAATATTGGTGGATTAATGAGTTTGGCGGATTATCCAAATCAATTTGCAGTATTTTGTCATAATTCATGCACGAAATTGATGGCGGATAAAGTGTTGGCGGATTAACGAGAATTCACTGTATACATAACTGCTGGCTATGTAGAATATTCCCATGTGACCTCACAGTAGTCTAACCCCCTAGGTATGTATGCCCACTATTCCGCATACATACATATTTGCACCTCCTTATTATACATTACACTACATGTACACTACACTACATGTGTTTATAGACATCTAGGATCTTATCATATCTGCCCCTTCCAATATAATTGTTTAACATTTGTTATTGGCCCCATGATCATTATCCTGAAAGAAGCCCAGGTAGATAGTATTATGTTCTGGCAAGTATACAATATATATTTGCTGTATAATTGTGCTACTACCATGATAACACATGCTATGCAAGATTTTCCTTCATGCATGGATAATATACATGGATGCTCTATATCACAGCATGACTGTAGAGGCTATATCTTATAATATTTTTGACTCCTCCCCCCCCACACATAGTCTTCATGGGTAAATTTTGCCCCCCCCCCCCCCCCCAGACTATTTCCTTTAAAGAAACCCTGCATAGATATACACTGACCTGCCCATTTATAGAAGGCTTCCTCCAACACACACACACACACACACACACACACACACACACACACACACACACACACACACACACACACACACACACACACACACATATACATCTGTACACATTTTACCATTGCACTCTTTATTATAATTATAATAATATTATATGCAATTGAAGAACCTGATGAAAACGACCTGGAAGAGCGATGTTGGATCCCGTTTGGTATCCAAACTCTCACTGTTGGGAATGAAGGTGGTACCTTTCTGTTACAACCAGAGGACAGACTGATTGACAAAGATCACCTGATTCGCCTGCACATACCTGAAAATGCTGTAAACACTAGTATCTGCAAGGAACTGTCCATACGATATGCCATTCTAGTCCATGGGCCCTTTGCACTTCAGGAAGACTATGAGCTAGCTAGTCCAGTGGTATACATCAATTTCAACCCAGATCACTTGTCTCAGTCATCTGAACTTGAGCTTCATCTTCCACATTGGGGCATTAAAAATGGCTTCAAAGTAGTTGCCCCACACAAAGTGGATAGAAATGGCCAATACAAGTTTGTTGTGCTGGCTAATGAAGAAAGCTCACACAAAGTGTATAATAATGGCCAATGCAATTCCGTCTTGCCAGATATTGAGGAAAGCCCACAATGTCATGCTTCCATTGCTATTATACCCATTTCTGGACACACATCGTTGTTCGCTATGGCATTGGAAAAGGACTGCCAGAAATCTTACCTGCTATTGCCGTTCTATAATGAGTTAAGAACACAGCTAAGGGTTTTTGTGACTTATTTCTGTTCAGTTTGGCCTGAGGTTAGTATAAGTATATTAAATTATATTATCACATGTTTATTTTATATTATGTCATTTCATTTTACTGTAAATATGCCAAGAAGTCCTTGCATATTTCTAAAAGGCTGCTCAGAAGTAATCTTTACCATCACCTGTAGATTCTTAAGGCAAAGATTCTGAAAGAACTTCAAGGGTTTATCTATGGACAACCCGCTTCCTTTAAATCCACTAACTCGAAGTCTTGTGTGAAGGCAAAGTTTTCTTCACAAGTTTATTTGGATGGCCCTGTCAAGGTATTTTCGCAAAGTTTAACACACTATTCTGCATTTTGAACATTGAATTAAGTCATTGCTCTGTACATGCAGATAGAACTCAAAGAACTGCAGATGGAGGGGAGGTATGACACTCCAAAAGAACTAGAAGATGCAGTAGGCAATAAGCTTTATCCACCTGCTTTGGTGTGCAGAGGAGATTATAAAGAAGAAATGCAGCCAAATCAAACACAGGTGGAAATTCAGTGTACTGATGGTGAAGATTGTATGGAGACAATTGCTGAATACTCCTTGACAGTATGTGGCACATCTGATATTGTAACAGGTAAGCATATGCATGTGTGCTAGTATGTAAAATATCCAAATTGTGTGTATTTTGTCAGCCAATTGTCAATTTTACTACTACTTTACCCAATTTTCTTGTGGTTCAATCCTCACATTTGGAATTTCATTGGGAATCCTTTGGGAACTGCTACTGTTTCTGCCACAAATTCTACACTAGTTTTGGTAATCACTGCAAAGAGAGTCCCAAAGGAAATGGAGCTGATTACCATCATCTACTCTCTTTTAGAACATTAGCCAAAAACTCCAGGCGAAGGCTAAGAGCAAACATTGTCCAACTTGTGGAAAGAGCTTCATTATTCTGGATTTGAAGCACATCTTCGCCGAAACACTTTATACAGGAATGTGGTTCCCTCTGCAGACATACCACCTGTATCTCCTTCGTATATCAGCAGCCTCACCACTGACACCATGCACCTGCCCCTTCTACCTTCCCTATAATAGTGCCACATCACCCCCACTTCTCTGTAGAGCCAAACATCCAGCAGTGGACTGAGTTAGAAGTATTTGTTGTAGCCAACATCACCAGCATGGTGATACGAGAAGATAATGTGAACATCATGAAGCTTATAATAATCACTCATGGCATTTGCACCTACCTAGTGTCCGAGTTTGGTCTCATGCCTACATATCATCACCATCTGATCATGACTGAAAATGTGAAACTCTCTACAGCTATAAGAAGACTACAATCAAGGAACTCACTACACAGAAGAATAACGCATTATATAATTGAAGCTCTTCTTTGAGGTAATTTACATGTGGCACTGTGAAGAATAACAGACGAACATACAGTAAACTTGGCTACATGCGGTTATTGAAGGCGATAAAGGAATAAAACGATCGCTGCGCTGAATTTTTCTTTGTATTTGTTGCATTTGACGATGTTTCCTTTCTACATGAACACAAAACACTATCTAAAGAAACTACATCAATAAGAGATGCCGTCTTCATTATGTGTTAGTGCAATACATGTGCATGAATGTACATGTCCAGCTAATGTGAATTAGCAATAGCATGTGATGGTGAGGAGTGAAGACCAGCAAAGTGTAGCTTCAGGAAATAATGGCACTTGCACACACAGTCAACATGGGGGAGGAGAGAGGGGGAAAACCAACACATATAGGAAAGCCGATAAGGGAATTTTGAGGATTACAAGATGCCACTCCAACCAGTCACTCGGAAAGTCACCTCCACAACTCGCTGTGGCACTAGGCAATCAGAGAGTGCTGTTGGAGTGTTTTCTCTCCTCTCTGGCCCTGCTATAGAAACCTTGAAAAACCAGCGGTTTCCTACAAACTGTTTTCAGTTCCTTTTAAGAAACTCTGTGTCTATAAACCTCATGCTGTGATTTGCAAATTTTGGCTATAATAAGGTATTTCTCTCCCTCCCAATCCGCATTCAATCCGGATCAGACCATG
>CAUJGJ010000040.1:2855300-2897800 GCA_963170055.1 Halisarca cf. caerulea | reverse complement strand
TCTATCATATAATAATACATACAATATAATATTACATGAACATGCTTGCAGCTCAAATACATGACAATGAGTATATGCAATACTGTATTTGACTGAATATCCACCCAGCCCTCCGCACCATGCATATATATGCTCATTTGCATGCATGCAGGTAGCATGCATGCAAATGAGTGTGGGCATATAATGCATACATGCATGCAGGCCTGTGGTTTAGTATATTATAGTACGTACATGTTGCCAACTGCAGATCTATACAGTTTGAAGGATATATCACTATCGCAGTGGAATTCAGCTGATCATTTGCCGGTGAGTCCAGTGCACGTGGCGCTTACGTTCGTGCGTAGCGAACAGTATTGACCATGCATCTTCTGAATGAATGGTTTTGTCTCTGCAGATGTGACCCAGCTTCACTGGAGTTTATTTTGACGATTGTTTTAGAAACACAGAGTATATACACTTGAATATAGGAGTAGAGAAAACGTGGGCTTATATGGAACACTGAGGAGTTACTGTTGAATAATTCGAGTCTAGCTGTAATATACTCCATTGCAATTCCCATTTTAGAGAGACAACACTGACGAGAAAATAACGTGTGACTGACACTGCTTTGGACCCATCGTCCCCAATTCCGTCATGCACCCTATACTTCCAACTCTTCCAGTATGATTGGTGAATTCAATCTATTATATAATGTGTGGGACCGGTAAAAACGTGGGAATGTTATTATTATTTCCATATGCAGTGAAAATTATGCACTTACGTACCTTGAAGGGGATACTAAACAGTACATGAAGTATGTATACGTAGGGACAGAATGAGGAGTACTTGCTATCCAGGCAAGCCCAGGATCCCGGAGTGTACATGTGTACATACTAAACCAGGTACTTATTAGCTAGTTACACTGTACAGTAAGGACCCCTATATATCATGCTCTTAGCCTCCCTCATGACCAGCCCGGTCCTGAAATTGTCAAATATACAGATAATAATGGGAACTTGAGTAATGAACTTGCCAATGGCAATTGCAGTACCATTCCCTTCTTATCTTCCCTGAACAAGTCTAGAATAAATATGTAAGTTGTTCGATTCTTAATTGGTTTCAATTTGATATGTTCTTACATGTACCCCTGCCTGTAGAGGAGAGTTGACCAGCTCTCTTCTGTTCTTCTCAGGTCTGCAGTCCAAGCCATCCGCGGTACCCGGACGAAGCCTGTGAGTCTACTATATGCCATCGGATGATGGCTCTAACATTACTTTGGCATGCCACGAGGGGCCCGAGACATTGCAAGGGGAAAGCAACATATATGTAGCTGCATGTGTTTATGTATTCATCCTATGTTTCCTGTGTTTTAAATCAATTATAAATGCCTTTTTTTCTTTTTCTTTGTTTCCATGCTGTATTATGAGAAACGAATCTAATTATTGTTGTCAGTATCCATGGAGATACCATAGCAACCTACCCGTCACCTGCACGTTTTGTCAAGGAAGCTGTGCGTTAGCCAGGAGGCAAGGATACTGACCGCGGCATGGGGATTTTTCACGTATTACGGCGCGCCATCAGAGCAAAGATTAGCGTGGCAGGAGCACTGCCCTTCTCCGTGAAACAGATTCTTTTTAGTACGGGTGTTCCTGAGCCTGGACAATTGTTTTATTCACTTGAGGTAATTCCTGGACTCAACGTGGACACTTGTGCATTCGACGCGTTCGGAGCTGCTGCTAAGACGCCAAAACGTCTTCTTGAATGTTTTCATACGATTTGGTCAAATAGAGATCAGTACGCAGAAGGTGAGTCGAATGCTTAAGACGAGTGTGTATTGCACCAAAGACCCTACAACATGCCTGCACCAAAGACCCTACAACATGCCTGCACCATAGACCCTACAACATGCCTGCACCATAGACCCTACAACATGCCTGCCCCATAGACACAACAACATGCCTGCCCCATAGACCCTACAACATGCCTGCCTCATAGACCCTACAACATGCCTGCCCCATAGACACAACAACATGCCTGCACCATAGACCCTACAACATGCCTGTCCCATAGACCCTACAACATGCCTGCACCATAGACCCTACAACATGCCTGCACCATAGACCCTACAACATGCCTGCCCCATAGACCCTACAACATGCCTGCCCCATAGACACAACAACATGCCTGCACCATAAACCCTACAACATGCCTGCACCATAGACCCTACAACATGCCTGCCCCATAGACCCTACAACATGCCTGCCCCATAGACACAACAACATGCCTGCACCATAGACCCTACAACATGCCTGCACCATAGACCCTACAACATGCCTGCCCCATAGACCCTACAACATGCCTGCACCATAGACCCTACAACATGCCTGCACCATAGACCCTACAACATGCCTGCACCATAGACCCTACAACATGCCTGCACCATAGACCCTACAACATGCCTGCACCATAGACACAACAACATGCCTGCACCATAGACCCTACAACATGCCTGCACCATAGACACAACAACATGCCTGCACCATAGACCCTACAACATGCCTGCACCATAAAGCCTACTACATGCCGCACCTACGTATGAACGTATCATTATGTTATTGTGAAAGGAAAGAAAGTACGATTGCATTCACCAGAAACGGCAGACCTTTCAAGCAGAAAGTCTTCGCTGCCGGCTTATTTAGAATGTACACTTGATGATATATTCTGATGATATATGTATGCATGTACGTAAGTACGTTAAATTCTGATGATATATGTGTGCATGTAAGTGCGTTATATTCAGATGGTATATGTATGTATGTAAATCCGTATGTACATACATACGTATTCAACATACCTGAATTTCTTTCTTGGAAGCCTGGGGAGTGTACTAGAAAAATCTGGGGAGTTACTGATGTGGCTTTATGGGATGTTAGGGATGGCACTCAACTGCTTATTGGAAAGGTCAGCGCAGTGGTGTTCATTTCTGTGCATATTTTAATGATTACTAGCATATTCTACCATTTACACGGGGGTAAAACTTAATTCCCTGTGGATTTTTTTGTTTTTTTTCAAATTTTGTGGATGACCATCAGTGAATACGTGAAATATATATGTTGCCACACAAAAATAGATGGAATGTGTTGTGACAGTTGCATCTGTTCATGCTGTATCCCAGTGGTGCGCATGTCTACGGTACACTTAGGGAGAAGGATACAGGTTAGAGGAGGAAGGACTTGCTGAAGTAGTGCTGGCAATGCTGGTGCAGTGTGCAAACAAGGCATGCACTCTGCAGACCATTTGGGGGTTCTGTTTGGATTCTGAGAAGGTATGAGCATGCGTATATCATGTGGCGGTTAGGTGTACATGGGGCTAGACGGGCATAGGGCTAGGCATCCATTCAAGGTGCTGGATGCACAGAGCTAGGCAGAAGTGGGTTGGACTTGGTACAGTGTGTGAATTCTTGTATCCCACTTTATAGCAGTGGGATTTAGGACTATGCCAGTCTCCACCTACGGTACTTTTCATTAATAACTGACATCGAATGGCCGGTCAATCCAAAGAAGTACACCATACACTTACCAGGCGTACCCTGGCGGACGATAGGCCAATAATCATTATGTCATTAGTTGTGCAATAACATTGGGTTCGTTGGAATCAGTTCTCCGATCAAGAATGGCTTATTTTAGGAACGTAGCGTAGAGAATTTCGTTTCAAGATTCAAAGGTGAAAGCCACAAGCCAATTGCGAAAGCGTCAGACAGAGAAAAAACGAGTTGTGTCGAAACCTTCAGTGACGGCGTTTCGGTAGAAAGATGCGAAGGGGGGAGTAGCAGGCAGAAAGGAGACAGAAGTGGTTTTGAAACATATCGACAAGCTCATTTTGCTGCCTATAATTCGTACATTGCATTTTGCCTGCATTAGTATTTATTCCTATTTTTAGCGGCGTAAGCAGAAACAAAACTCGTACGTACAGCAGTCAAAGCCCTGTCAGTCACCATACGTACACAGATTAACCTCTGTTCGTTGTTCAGTTTTTTTTGTGAAAAGTACCGTATGCATATCTATCCCAGAGCCTGCATAGCCCAATGTACGCTATGGAACGAAAAAAGTTTACGTGAAGTAAAGTAATCACGACGTAGGAGCTTCGTAATACGACATACGAGCTCCGTGATCACGACGTAGGAGCTCAGTGATCACGCCGTGATAGATACGTGATTGCACTTTAGAAGAAAACAATATTACGCTAAGAGGCGTTATCACGCTACAGGTAATCTTACCAATGACGTTTTCTAGCTTTAGGACTTCTACTCTAGCCAAACGTGGATGTCACATCGTCTTTGTCTTTATCGAGTTGGACAAAGAAATTTTGCACTCGATCATCTGATCATATTAAACAATGAATCAATAGTTGCTATGCAAAGGGATTGACATCGTCTTCAATGTAAACAAGCAGGCACATTTTACCTGCTGCGAAGCAAGGAAATAATCTATATGCCAGATGGCGCTCTCCTTGAAATGGTTAGACTAGTGCGCAAAAAATATCCAGAAATATACTGAAAATAACATGGCTGCTCGCTTCATGCTGTTCTACATGATCCGCAGAATGATGCTCCTAACTGTAGGGCACACACGTTCGAGAAGAGTAATACTTAATACTCGCTCATATTGTTGGATTCCTGTTTCTGGATTTATTTGCTTCAAATTGACGCTGTACTCTGAAGAAACGGTGCAGTGCGCCATTGTCCTTGTATCATTTTCGTATTGTGTGGATTCACATTGACATCAAAGTAAGGTTTAATCGCCTTCAGTGGAGTTTCTCGTGGTGTAGAGCAACGGGATCACAGTCCTGAGCTCCTGTGATCACGACGCGAATTTTTGTGATCACAGCGTACCTGCTCTCTGATCACGGCGTAAGATAAACGTAATAAAAACTCTTCATGTTAACTTTTTAAATTTTTTGTTCTATACCGTACGTATACTTAACCCCCTGTATGCCTATGCCTGTACAGCAAACAACTCTACTTTGTTCCAATGGTTTTTGACAATATTTTATAAATGTCCAATCAATCATCATTAAAAGATAAAAGAGATAGTTGATTTTTAACAGTTGGCAATCACGAATAATGACATTGAATTGTATTGTGATTGATAACAAATTGAATGATTTTATGTGTGTTCATAATGCAATCAAAGTTTTTACAAATATGATAATAATATGATATTGAATCTTCTTTATGATGATTCTTGAACATGACATGGTATACACTCTCGCCCTACAGTATTCCATTGTTAAACTACAAGTGGTTGGCAAGGAAGTAGTGGTGAAGCAATCTCCTCCCTGTTACCACTCTCAATCGTTCATGAATTTCATACCCCTGATGGAACTTGGTGGATGTGAGTGTACTGCTCTGAGAGTTTACTACTATTGAGCATTGTCTTCAAGTTGCTACTGTGTGTTTCTCCCTGGCCGTTCTGTAGACATTGCTAAGTTGAATTGCCCCACATCAAGCAAGGAATGAATTCTAATTGGTGTTAACTTTCTCACAGCAAGTTGATTTTTACTAAATTCAATTTCTATTAACATTGTACGTACATGTACGTACGTTTTATGAAAGCATACGTATATTCTTATTCATTAATTGAATTTCGTGAAAGTTTTTTAAATTGTTTACTATTTTTGATTCCTGTGATGTAGTTTCATCATCACTTTGACGGAAACAAGCATGCCACACACACACACACACCGTTTATATTTGTGACCATCTCTGGAAATAGGGGTATCTTGGTGAATTTCATCAAACATGTTGGTCATTGGTATAAACCACCATGGGAGAAAGTAACCAGTGACTAGCAAAAGTACGTATTTATTGGTACCGTATTCTCTCTAATTATTTGTCATCCGTGAAAATGGCAGCAATTTGTTCTCTTATTGATGACAAATTTCGACACAATGTGACATTCTAATTATTCGTCATATCTCTAACAATACGTTACCGACAGGTGCAGTTCTTTGTTCCTTTGTTGGTATGGTAAAGATAGATGGCGATTACCCTCAATCCACGAGGTTAAAATAGGTACTATTTCAATCAAGCAAATGTAACGTACCGGTTTCTCACTGAAACAACAGGGTTTCGCCAATTTAAGCTCCCAAAGCTCTTTATAAATTTAATGTGATGTCCTCTAATCAGAGCAACAACTTTTAGGCTGGAGGAGGACATTTTATTAGCTTGCAGAGCCCTAAGCTTATAATTATTCGCCTTCTCTCCAAATATTGGTCGCGTTTTCTGATAATTAGCCCAGGGCAAGAAAGAGTGCTAAACATGCACCTCCAAATGATGGATTTCCTCTCCAACTTGCCTCGGCAAGTAGAGAGAATAACGTATTTCAAACTTTTTGCTGTGTGTGTGTGTGTGTGCATATGTGTGTGAGTTTAGTAAAATTAATGTGATCACATGTATACACATACATCAGAAGAAAATCGAAGGGATTTCTGAAAGGCCGTGATTATGGGCACATGCTGTACAAATTCTTTGGTGGTATCCTAGACATACGTAAGTAGCCATTATAGAACGTCTGGTTTCAAGGCTGTGGCATGCATGGGATATATAACCACTGGTATATAAGCAAGTAATTAAATAATCATAATAGTAATATTGTGCTTGTGTAAGATAAACTACAAACTCGGCAAGCAATAATCATGGATGATTGGTGCAGCCCTGTTTTAAAATAGTCATACTATAGGTGCTGGCTGACCAAGTATTGGGCTTTCGATACATGACATGCATTGGGCAGAACTGTTCTGCAAAACCATGTGTGCAGGACAGGTGCACGCAGGGACAACTGGTCAGGCGTAAGTGTTGGGATTAATTTTTGCACCATTCATTATCATACTGTTGCATGGCTTCAGATTGATGAAGGGAGTTTCCTGGCAACCAGTAAACAATGGTAATATGCCTCACAGGAAAACTTCTATTATAGGACACCTCCAAAATGCAGAAACCTCACTAAACAGGACACCATTGCTGTGTCTCATTTAAAGTCCCTAGCTCACATTGACATGTGTACAGTTGAACCCTCCAAAATAAGTACACCTCTATAAACAGGCCAGCTTACTGTGGTACCAGTGGTGTTCTCATTAGAGAGGTTTCACTGTACAGGACAGCTTACTGCGGTCCCAATGGTGTCCTTATATAGAGAGGTTTCACTGTACAGGACAGCTTAATAGTGCATGGTCCCAGTGGTGTCCTTAACCCTCCTACCCTCACCATATAAACTGAATGGCCGGTATGTTTTCATTCGAAAATGCTCCAATATCTTCTTGGAAATCCGGTTTAATCGAATAAGTTACATATCATTTTGATTAAAAGGATGTTTTGTGTCTTTTTGTGAAATTAAATGGATTTATTTCCTCAACGTATGTCAAAAATCCAAAAATTCACAACATTTCACTGCTTTGAAATTGTGCAATTTTCGCAGCATTTGCACAATGAGATGGGCGCTAACAATGGGATCAGGAGAAAGCTCTTCTTCTGCTCTTTCTAATAAATAGACGAAGGCCTGTATTTGCGGCATTCGGCGATTCGCCGCGAATTCCAAGAACCATTCAGTGGATTGGCATTAATTTTGTACTTGTTACATCGACTCTACTTTGAAGCTAATTCATAGTAGAGTGTTGTCGAGATGTTCTTAAGGTTATTTGTTTCTGTTGGAAGAAGTATTGATTTCGTGGATCGTTACTTTTTGGTTGGTGACATTATCATATTATTGCGTGACGTATATTGCAAAAAGTGCCACTTGTTTTGAATCATAACTTAGTGTATATTTCGATAAATCTTATTACAGACTAAAACTGTCACAAAAGCAGATTGTTGCTGTAAGTTTAAAAGACAACTTATTTCTTGCGTCTTTGAAATGGCAGCCATTTTTGTTTATTACTGAAACACATTATAATGAGCCTGTGATATATTGAAAGCACAAAGGATTCAATTTACCATCCTTATACCTTTCATAAAGTCCCGGTTGAAGTGCCGATACTACATTTTATTCGACAAAGTCAAATGTCTTCGAACACGGGATTTCCACAGCTGAAGATAAGAAACGATTACAGTCAAGGTGTTTGTTGTATGGCTGTGGTTAACATCAAAGGAAAAAAGTGTGCATTGTTTTTGGTAATTGCACACTTTTTTGACCTTTCTAACAACATGTGTGCTTTGTTTGTAATTGTCACCTATTAGTGCCTATATAGTGTTGATAACAATTAACTTTCATCAATTACACCGTCCTGTTTGCCAATGGACAAGTATGGGACAGGCACCTCTAACACTGTAATTCCAAACCCCAACTAAGCGCCTACAACAAGTCAGTTATTGTAATATGACCAACTGTGCATTGGCTCTTTATTGCACTTGCCCTCGGGCGCTTCACGCCCTCAGGACTTGTGCAATAAATACGCCAATGCACAGTTGGTCATACAATAACTATTATACATACACTGCATATAGGCTATGTTTAGACAATGACCTAACCAACATTTGTATGCAGTAATCGAGGTTCTTAGACTAGTACAAAGGATGTTAATAACAGTCTGTTGCTTGTTCCGTTTGTGGGCGATGCTTGTTTTCTATGTCATCAATTAGCGGCTGTTTTAATGCATTATTGAGTGTCTTTCAAATGACGTCGCAAACTTCACATATCAGCAGAATGGGGAGAGAAGGTGACCTTTGTGACGTTGCGCTTACGTATTAATGAAGCGTCACAAAAATTGCAGTTTTGCTGAAGGAGAAGATAAAGTTGCTTCGCTGGACCTCTAGATGCCTTTGAATCTCGTCAATCCTACTTTGAGGGAGTCTTAAGATGTTTCTGTTTGTAAAAATCGTTCGGGCATAGTGCTACAATCAAGCAGTTTCTCACAATTTGACCGTTTATGCTAAATTTTGGCCGTTTGAAGGGTGAAAAAACAGGTTTTTCGGTCATTACTTTTCTTCGGAAGACTATAACCTATATCCCGCAACGCTTTTTGGATAGCTGACTAATTCTTCCGTCTTTTCGTGTTGTTTCATGTGAATTGAGAGGGATCTAAAGGTGTGGCCGAGGCAAAGTTTGACTGAAAATGCTATGTATTCCTAGCTCGTTATCTTTCTTCAGACCGTAAAAACAATCGCTAGTTTAGCACCATCATGCGCAGAATATATAGATCTTTCGTTCAGTATGAAGAAATGGCCAAAAATCTAATCAACTAAATATTAAAAACGATTGATGATTTGTGAAGCTATTTCAAGACAACCATTTTACGTTTTATTCCTGGACGGTTATAAATACCCTGTGTGGTTATTCTATCATAAGAGTGGTTGCTCATTCTTTACAACCGAATATGCATTCTCCATACCATGAAACACTCTAGTGTCATGATGGTGTTCATTCACAACATCTATCATATATATATATATATATATATATATATATATATATCACAAAATCTCTAAATATAAAATCATTAGTCTTTGGTTTCGCAAAATGTTGCTCCCGCTGACCTTGCCTGGGGAGTATTTTACTCATTAGCCCTATGTCCAAGGCCCAGTGACTAGAGTTTTCTTTCTGCCTTGCTTTGTCTCGCATAGCCAGACCCTACTCTCGAGTAGCTAGGGTCTGGCTCATGAGGCTAGCCTTGCCAGGCATTGCCTAGCACTACACTCCCCGCTGGACCTGTTTCCAGTATAGTGTTAGTGTGTGGTGTCTGAGGCTACAGCCAGTTGGAACTCTTAGTAGTTATTGGATTTTTATATCTTATTCTATGCTTTATGATTAGAATAAGCAGGTTTCTATATAATAATTATTATCCAGGATTAGTTGTTTTTTTTTTGGGGGGGGGGTATATGTATTGCATGTATGTAGCAGGGGTTCTTTTAAGATACTGCAAGGGCAAGGCTGGCTCAGACAGGTGGGCCATGGCCCACCCATGCATTATTGAAAGCCTTATAAACAAAACTTACTCTTTATTGAAATTAAAGCTATAGGCCAGGCTGTATAATAACCACAAATACATAGCAAACACCAAATAGCTTTGTGTAAAGTAAGTTTGCTCCTGTTTTTTCCAAAACCGCAGAATCTAAAGCAATTTCTAGGGACAATAGTATTCACTAACTATTCTATACCATATCAATAAATTAGTAATGGATTCAATATCATTCAGATTTGAATAGAACATACAACCCTGATGAGAGTGGCACCCTTCATACGATGTATAGCTAAAGTGTCCCAGCAGACAAACCGACTCCTATATGAAAAGATTGTCAAAATCGGCTCTACAAGCATGCAATCTGAAACTCTCGCACTTATGTATGTACATGTGCACATATGTGTACGTGTGTGAATGTGTACTGTGTGTGTGTGTGTGTGCATGTGTGTGTGTGTGTGTGTGTGTGTGTGTGTGTGTGTGTGTGTATGTGTGTGTGTGTGTGCATGTGTGTTTGTTTGTGTGTGTGTGACACTGTGTGTGTGTGTGTGTGTGTGTGTGTGTGTGTGTGTGTGTGTGTGTATGATCCAGGTGGCATGAGGGACTGGTTTGTAGTTCCTTGTGAAGTTTTTACACTATAACGTGCAACTAACGCGAAAACTGCGCATGCACAAAGATGCAAAAGCCACTTTAGCGCCACCAAAAAGAACAGAAGAAATGTGGTTATAGAGCAACATATAAGGCTATAACTTTACCTATACAATACGAACAATTATCCTAGAAAGCGAAGACTTTACCTAGAAAGAGTGTTAAATTAGAGATTCAAAATCGCTCTGGCTGTCTTACTCGTATGCATCTAACCGCTGATTTGATGGATGGAAGAGATCAATGCTGAGACAAACATATAAGTATACACACACAACATGTCAAAATAGTTTGCAAAACTGGAAGGAATCTTTCTTACTACTTCTGCTCCTTCGCTGCGATTAAGAGTGGCTTTTCCCCTTCAGGATTGATCAGAAGTGCGCTTGTGTTGTTAGGACAATGTACGATGCCGCTTGACCTTGGCCTGCTCAAAAAACACCAAGAAATGGCCCATTGCATTCTCTCCGGGTGTCTACTTTCATATTTACAGCACAAAATCGTGAAAGATGAAGACGATGACCATGACGACGCCATTATTTATTTGTATAACTAATGTATACCAGTAAAAAGTCTAGTAATCCCTTGTATTCCAAAGAATTTCTATGGGCTGTATCTTTCATTATACACAACGCACAGGTTTAATAGTATACAAAAGACATTGTTATGCCATATAGTTTGTATGTGTGTGATTTTGTAAAAATCGGCTGGGGAAAAAAAACTCGCACGTTTGTACCTAAAGCCACTGAAGTGGCTTTTGCACGTTAAAGGGTTAAGACTGTTGCCAGCAGGTGGTGCTCTTAGAGGGATGGAAACTGGTACACTCAGCAGCTTACAGGTAAAATCATACTCATCAACCTCAACCACTAGATATTAGAGTGAATGAGTGGTAATTATAAGAGTGAATGTGTATAATAATAAAAAAGTTTTATTACTAGATTAAGTTGACAAATGACACGTCACCATCTCTGGAATTAAAAAAGGCATTCAATAATTTTGAAACTTACATAGTATTGGAAACAGTACACTAACAGATCACATTATATTAAAAGATTTCTGTTAGATAATGCATTGTATTAGTGATACTGGAATCTAAAAGGCTTTCTGGCTCCATTTTAAGATGATAGCAGCAATATTGATGTTATGGAATACATCCATGACATCATGACTATCCTTGACCAAGCTAGTGGCAAAAATCACCACTTGTTAGTCCCATGCTATATAGGACCTGATAAGATGCATATGCATCGATTTCACACCTGGTGCAATACATCTCCGACATTTTAAGCAACTTGATCATTCCAGTGCAGGTTAGGACGTACATTACTACCAATTAAGGTACAGGCATCAGAGCATAAAGGGAAAGCTTTTACAGACGACATATAGCCATCATAACTTCATCTGAGTCTGTTCATCATAAATCTTTGATACGTATATACATAATACATAGCCTAGGTTTAGCCTTGAAGCCATCCTAATGTGTTTTGGGATCCATCACGCAGGTAGGTTATGTGCAAACTCAGCCAGAAAGGGGGCGTTGTGTGGTTTTAAAGGAATGTTATAAAAAATTGTCACATTTACTAAATCAAGTTTGCGTGGGTTAGTCATGCGCAGACTGCGTGCACTCGGACTGGATAATTCGTCTTCTTCTTGTTTTGTTCTTTCTAAATCTTCTAAACCCTTAACATCGCTGAAACAAAGTTGGGAAAAGTTAGCTACCATTCGTAAGAACCCTTCGAAGTAGAATGTATTGCAACATCATGAGCGAAGTCACCTGACATTGGCGTGACTTAGGTGGAAGATGACAAAAGCTCAAGGACCAATTTTCTTTGCGAAAGGCGGTCTACTCAGCAGTGCTTTGTAGCTCTGAGACTTTACGAGGTTGTTGACAAGAGGCAATACTAAGTTTTCACCATATGGCTTCTTGATACATTGTTCCGTTCGTTTAATGTGCACGTGCTTTTATATTTTTGTCTTATCGAAAACTATAAAAACCCACACATAACAGGAACAAAGGCGAATTTCAAGAAGCCATGCGGTGAAAAGTTAGTTACCTTTCGTAGGAAACCTTCAAAGTGGAAATCGTATCACAGTGCTGCCGTTAAGTAGACCACCTTTGGAAAGAAGTTGTTTGCATGTATATTTTTGAATCTGCAGATTTATTCCCTGAATTAGATCTTTGACAACGTTTTGAGTGCAGTCAATTATAATGCCAAAGTATTGTACAGTAGTTTTGCTTTGCTCATACAACGAATCAGAAAAAATGGGGTGTACTTATGGTAAAGTTTATTGGTCGCCATTTTGTTTTATGTGCAAAATGCACATAACTCTCCTGCGTATCATCTCTAGTGGGACAACTAAGAAAGGAGCCTCTTTCTCCTTAATGCAAGGAACAACCAGCTAGATCCATATTAGACCAACCCACCAAAATCCTTGGAGGGATCTTTGGATCAACCCTAAGACAGACCAAAAGAGCTGCTGGCTGAAGAAGAAACTAGAAGAGGCCATTGACAGAATCAACAGGGTTGTAGAAATCAAGGTATAGATCTTAACACATTTCTTAATTGTCCACTTTGCATTTAATATACTTATAGCAGTAAATACCATGATCTCCAAATCATGTCTAACTACCTGTGGAAATGTTATTGCTCGCAACATCAAGAAATCTACCCAGGAGTGTCACCATGCAGAGCCATCATACACCATCCCTCCTTTCCCATGTCTATCCCAAACATGTTATTCATTAAACTGTCTATTGCAATTATTTTTGAAGGGCTTCCAAAACACAGCTAATTTCAACAGTTAACAAGGCAAGCTCAGCTGCTAGTGCACCCTTCCTATTCAAGGCTCCCAATTTGAAACCATGAATTCTGTATAACAACAACAACAACAATTTGCCACCATTTCAACTGTATTGATAGCTGCCTGGTAATTGTTATTCATGCATGAAAGGGAAAGTATGGCTGAAAGGGGTTGAACTGTGCATCAACATGTTTGGGTTCTCCAGAGATTTTGGCAGAAGTATGTTCAAATTCTGCACGAACCCTATGAAATTGGTGAGGATTGGCATCAAAACAAGCATTGTTTACAAATTTTGCTGAATTACTATAAAAACAGTGAGAAAATCCAGATCTGGTGGCATGAGACCATGCAAATGACAATTGGACGGTTTGGAAAATAGCCTGTTCCCAACTGTATCTCATGAGGCTTACCTGAACGCAGGTAGGTTATGTGCACATTGAACTTTAAAGGGACGTTTCTGTGGTTGTAACGCATTTGCGAGCCAGATCATGCACAATTTGCATGATCAAAGGATGACCAGTTGTGACGCGCTTGTGATTACTCAGCTAAAAATGGATCCGAACTAGTGCTGTAGAGCTGAACGACAGTTAGGTTTCATGTATTTATTGTAAATTGTCGGGTTAAGCATCCTCTGCGTGCTTTTATAGAAGCAAATGCCCTTGAAATCGCTTGTTGCGCCATACGGATTACTGATGAACTGAGTGAACAGTACAGTGATATTGCGCGTATTAATAGCACAAATGTTTGCAAATGGACTGTTTGCTAAGCTTATCAGTATCCATACCTTGCAACAAGTGATCTCAAGGGCATTCTTGGGGCATAATTTTGTACAAAACCACGCAGGGGTACCTAACCGACAATTCTTATCCTGACCTTCGTTCAGCACTATCCTCATGTTTTGAACGGCAATAATAGTTGCCTCTTGAATCAATGGAGTCAGGAATAAGATATAGCTGTTACATAAATTGAGAGATGAATACACACGTGTAATCTAAGTCAACTTGAACGTTCCCTATTCGTGACATAATTTAACGTATTCGCCAAAGTCACCTGACATTGGTGTGACTAAGAGGAGAAGAAAGATATTTGCAGGAGCTAAATTTATTCTCAAAACGCGCTGATGAAGATGACCTGCTGGAGCTTCGAGAATTTGCAAGCTTGTTCACAAAGGATGAGACTAACTTTTCACAGTAGCGCCTCTTAAAAGCTTGTTCCTTTCGTTTTATGTGCACGTGTTTGTAAAATGTTTTTCCAAAAAGACCAGAAAAACTTGCATATCTTCGGAATGAAGTGGAATTTCTTAAGGCGCTACGGTGAAAAGTTAGCTACTGTTCCAAAGAACTCTTCGCCATAGATAGTTTGTCTCCAAAGGATCATTAAGTACCGCGTTTTGGGATGAAGTAAAATCGTATACATCAAATCAGTTCCGATTTTTCCCTTCAATACGTTATTTAGAAGTTAACAAAGTGGAGAAATAGAGAGTCAAAGTGTTCAAATACATTCCTTTGCCTTCATTTTTTCTTATTATGCACTCTGAAAGAGGAAAAAGGGGGTGTATATGTGATCAACTATTGTGGAGGCCATTTTGAAATTTCTTCCATGTCACATAACTCACCTGCGAAAGCCAAAATTAAATTAAGTTTCATATCCACAATCACATCCTCCACTGATCAATGAGTAGGAGCGTTTGCACCCCTTAGCAAGGATATAGGTACTACTTTCTAGATTGGCAAAACATCCCCCAGCAAGTAAATTGCTACAACCTCAGCAGAGAGGAAAATTCACTACAAAATTAGCACTAGTGGATGCTGAAAGGACAAGATGGACCAAACACCTGTACAGACTGTGCAAACCCAGGCCTTGGAGGCAATTGACCTTGAAGACTTGAATCTGGAAAATATTTGTGGATGGTCTACCCTTACATTTGGTCTCATTCACACCCAGAGCCTAGTACTCAGACACGCTGTCAACACCTTTCAATTTTGAAAGATGGAATATTCAAGAAAACCATCTTGTGCACTATGTGGATCACCCTATGCCACTGTCAAGCACATCCTAAATGCATGCCCAACTGTCCTCAGCAATGGTAGATACACTTGGAGGCATAACAGTATCTTGCTGGAGCAGACAAGACAACTCAAAGAGTCGGGACTCTATAGATGCATGACATGAGCTGCCGATGATTTGTGAGTGTAGGGAAAATGTTGGACCTAGACCAACTTGGGGCATCTGAAAATCCTACAGGCAAAATTTACCCTGGAAGTTTGCGGTGACTAACAGTCAGGCCAGATGTAGTAACCATCGAGGGGAACATGATCACAATCCTGGAACTCACGGTGTGCATGTAAAAACTCAAGGGAGGCAACGTACGTAAACTTCAATCTACTTTTCCCCTAATATACTTGCTATAGTAACCATTAAGGCTTACATCAATAGTAAGCCTAAAATAGACCTTTCCGATATTGTATAGAAAACTATTATGTTGCAATTCAAAATTCTGAAGAAAGGTGGGCGAAAATAATAGTCGCGTAAAATACTAAAATTAAATAAACACTGACTAAGAATTTTCAAAACTTAGAAATACAGAGTCTATAAAAGAAACAGGTAAAAAAGGGCATGGCCAATCAGTTACGATCATGATACCGGATTCTGCAAATTTCTCTTAGGCCAATTGAAGGTGCTCTTCTTTGAAAAGTAATTTGGTCATCATATTTGTTGTTAGCATAGTACCCATATTTAAGCCCTTGCTCACTCAATTTATCCACCAGTTTTTCGAACTTTCAATGGTGGCACCAGCTGCAGATTCATCCGCATGCCAGACTTTGTTAGCAAGTGTTTGCAATTTCTAAATTAGTGGCAAAGTTCCTACGGCATACATCGCCATGGCTAAGGGGTCCCCCTGCGTGGTAGGATTTAGTTTTCGCGAATTCTACCTGATTTTTTTTAAATGCCTAGCAGCAACCTTTGTCAAATGAGCCATGTAGACTGTTTTCTTTTCATTTTTTATCTTGTTTTGCCAACGTGGTGGGCCCTTTCCTCTTTCACCGAGTAGCTTGGGATCAAATTACTGATTAAGGCAGTGTTAACTCATCCTTCCATAGTACAATTGCAAGTAAATTGCCCACTAGCTCTTGGCTGCCAGCAATGAGGTAAACAGCAAAGGCTGGAACAAGGTATCCCCTTCCCCCAGACTCTTGTCTTACATAACTGTGTTGTGCAGTTGTAAGCCGAAAGAACAACTAGAGGCTTAAAATCGATTGAACACATTGCATAATATAATTATTGTATGTGCCCTTGTTATTTGCCTTGGCAGGAGCAGCATTGCAGGTAATCAATGATGTGTTGTGCAGTTGTAAACCGAAAGAACAACTGGAAGCTTGTGTTCAGTCAATTCTAAGCTTCTGCTACATTCCTGTGCCGAACCTCTGACCCATGCAACTCTCTACATATCATGTGCACAGCCAAGCGAAGCCCACATTGGACAGCCATATTATTGGCTATTATGAAACAATAGGCTGCTCATTCAACGTCTTTATACCTCTTGATGCCTCTAACTCAGGCTCACCCGCACGATTATGATCATCTTCCTACTTTATGGTGATACTGTGTAGTAGTTTGCTGCGTTTGACTAACTTAAAGAATATGCATACTACACTCAGTGCTTCTAAAGTATGCATCGAATGATGTCTGAGTAGCCCCATGTGTCTAGCCCTGCATGTATATACTGGTATATCCCCATGTACCTCGAGCTTTGCACTAATCTATCTAGCCCTATGTACCAAACATCCCCAGCTTACCATACAATGCAAGCAATCTATATGAGATTGTGACACATTGCATTGAGGTACACCTGACAAGCAGGACTCAACAACGGTGTATGTGTGTTGATTGCACTAACTACATATCATGCAAATTTTCCATTAATGTTCTGTTTTACATGCACCTGACATATTGTACAACTAAATTTAATGGTGCTTGCAGTAATAGTAAAGCATGTGGGACATATCCGTGCTAATTTGGAGTTGTGAAAATTTTGGTCTTTTTGTAGCTTTTTTCTGAACTTATAGAAGCTTCAGAGTGTCGAATGTAGGCTTAATACGTAGGCAGAGGCATCAACATCAACAAAAGTTATTAGTCACGTACGCATTTATCTTGTGATTTACTAGGCTGATATTCGAGTGTATACGAATACCGAATCCACGTTTATAGTGACGTTTTGTGTCGTCACGGTTGCTGTGTCACATGCTCGCTTGTGACCGAATTGAATGTTCTTTGGAATTTTAGTTTTCGGCTGGGTGATGCATGAGGGTTCAAGCTAGAGGCAGTTTCTTGGTGTCAAATGAAGCAGGCCTTTTAAAAGGGAAATCGTCAAAATGCTTATGTGTCTACCTACATGTTAAGCCTACATTTGATGCTCTGAAGCTTCTGCAAGTTGAGAACAGACGCTGTAAAAAAGATGGAAATATTCACACCTTCGAAATAGCGCAGACATGTCCCACATGCGTATGTGTTACACACACACACACACACACACACACACACACACACACACACACACACAAACACACACACACACATGCACACACACTCACACGTGTACATACACACATGCATGCACACACACACACACACACACACACACACACACACACACACACACACACACACAAACACACACACACACACACACACACACACACACACACACACACACACACCAACACACGCACATCTACACACACACACACACACACACACACACACACACACACACACACACATGCACAGATCTACACACACACACACACACACACACACACACACACACACACACACACACACACACACACACACACACACACACACACACCTACACACACACACACACACACACACACACACACACACACACACACACACACACACACACTCACGTGCGCACACACACACACACACACATCTATACACACACACATCTACACACATCTACACACGCATCTATATACACGTGCGCACACGCACACACACACACACACACACACACACACACATCTATACACACACACACACACACACACACACACACACACACACACACACACACATTTACACATCTACACATCTACACCTATACACACATTTTACCATTGCATCCTATCTATGTTTGTAGAATCTGATGAAAAAGAGCTGCAGAAGCGATGTTGGATCCCTTTTGGTATCCAAACTCTCACTGTTGGGAATGAAGGTGGTAGCTTTCTGTTACAACCAGAGGACATGCAAATTGCCAGAGATCATCAGATCCAGCTACACATACCTGCAAATGCTGTAAACACTAGTGTCTGCAAGGGACTGTCCATACGATATGCCATTCTAGTCCATGGGCCCTTTGTATTTCAGGAAGACTATGAGCTAGCTAGTCCAGTGGTATACATCAATTTCAACCCAGATCACTTATCTCAGTCATCTAAACTTGGGCTACATCTTCCAAATTGGGGCATGAAAAATGGCTTCACAGTAGTTGCCCCACACAAAGTGGATAGAAATGGCCAATACAAGTTTGTTTTGTTGGCTACTAAAGAAAGCTCACACAAAGGGTATAATAATGGCCAATGCAATTTCGTCTTCAAGTTGCCAGATATTGAGGAAAGCCCACATGCTTCCATTGCTATTATACCCATTTCTGGACACACATCATTGTTTGCTGTGGCATTGAAAAAGGACTGCCAGAAATCTTACCTGCTATTGCCGTTCTATAATGAGTTAAGAACACAGCTAAGGGTTTTTGTGACTTATTTCTGTTCAGTTTGGCCTAAGGTTAGTGTAAGTATATTATATTATCACATGTTTATTTTATATTATGTCATTTCATTTTACTGTAAATATGCCAAGAAGTCCTTGCATATATCTAAAAGGCTGCTCAGAAGTAATCTTTACCATCACCTGTAGATTCTTAAGGAGAAGAAAGAACTTCAAGGGTTTATCTATGGACAACCTGCTTCCTTTAAATCCACTAACTCGAAGTCTTGTGTGAAGGCAAAGTTTTCTTCGCAAGTTTATGTGGATGGCCCTTTTAAGGTATTTTCACAAAGTTTAACACACTATTCTGAATTTTGAGCATTGAATTTAGTCATTGCTCTGTACATGCAGATAGAACTCAAAGAACTGCAGATGGAGGGGAGGTATGACACTCCAGAAGAACTACAAGGTGCAGTAGACAATAAGCTTTATCCACCTGCTTTGGTGTGCAGAGGAGATTATAAAGAAGAAATGCAGCCAAATCAAACACAGGTGGAAATTCAGTGTACTGATGGTGAAGATTGTATGGAGACAATTGCTGAATACCCCTTGACAGTACGTGGCACATCTGATATTGTAACGGGTAAGCATATGCATGTGTGCTAGGATGTAATAATATTATATCCAAATTGAAAGTGTATATTTTGTCAGCCAATTGTCAATTTTACTACTACTTTACCCAATTTTCTTGTGGTTCAATCCTCACATTTGGAATTTCATTGGGAATCCTTTGGGAACTGCTACTGTTTCTGCCACAAATTCTACACTAGTTTTGGTAATCACTGCAAAGAGAGTCCCAAAGGAAATGGAGCTGATTACCATCATCTACTCTCTTTTAGAACATTAGCCAAAAACTCCAGGCGAAGGCTAAGGGCGAACATTGTCCAACTTGTGGAAAGAGCTTCATTAGTCTGGATTTGAAGGACATCTTCGCCGAAACACTTTATACAAAAATGTGGCTCCCTCTGCATACATACCACCTGTATCTCCTTCCTATATCAGCAGCCTCACCACTGACACCATGCACTTGCCCCTTCTACCTTCTCTATAATAGTGCCACATCACTCCCACTTCTCTATAGAGCCAAACTTCCTGCACACATCAGCAGTGGACTGAGTTAGTATCTATTGTAGCCAACATCACCAGCATGGTGATAGGAGAAGATGATGTGAACATCATAAAGCTTATAATAATCACTCATGGCATTTGCACCTACCTAGTGTCCGAGTTTGGTGTCATGCCTACATGTCATCACCATCTGATCATGACCGAAAATGTGAAACTGTCTACAGCTATAAGAAGACTACCATCAAGGAACTCACTACACAGAAGAATGACGCATTATAGAATTGAAGCTCTTCTTTGAGATAATTTACATGTGGCACTGTGAAGAACAAGCGTTGTGTATATAGTCAAAGACAAACATACAGTAAAATTGGCTAAATGCTGTTGTTGAAGGCAATAAAGGAATAAAAACGATCGCTGCGCTGAATTTTTCTTTGTATTTGTTGCATTTGACGATGTTTCCTTTGTACATGAACGCAAAACACTATCTAAAGAAACTCCATCAATAAGAGACGCCATCTGTGTGTGTGTGTGTGTGTATGTGTGTGTGTGTGTGTGTGTGTGTGTGTGTGTGTGTGTGTGTGTGTGTGTGTGTGTCTGTGCATGTGTGTGTGTGCGTGTGTGTGTGTGTGTGTGTTTGTGTGTGTGTGTGTGTGTGTGTGTGTGTGTGTGTGTGTGTGTGTGTGTGTGTGTGTGTGTGTGCATGTGTGTGAATGCATGTGTGTTTGTTTGTGTTTGTATGTGTGTGTGTTTGTGTGTGTATGTGTGTATGTGTGTATGTGTGTGTGTGTGTGTGTGTTTGTGTGTGTGTGTACGTGTGCATGTGTGCATGTAAGCATGTGTGCGTGCAAGTGTGTGTGTGTGTGGTGGGTTAGTGTATGTGTGTTCGTGTGCATGTGTGTGTGCGTATGCACACATGTGTGACCTAGTATAGTAGCATGTCACCAAATTGAATGTACATGGAGAATATGTCTACACTTGGACTACACCCTTTGTTTGTCAGGTCCAGATCTTGCAATAAACTCCACCACTGATCTTCTGCCCTACCTGGATAAGCTGAAAACTCAACTTAAACTACTTGGCTGTGCTCTGGGGATTCAGGATGAAACTGCTGCTATTGAGAAAACTTCTGAGGACTCCACTACAAAGTGCTTGCGGATCTTAGAGCATTGGTTGAATGTAACCCCAAACCCATCTTGGAGCTTATTATGTTCTAAGCTCAAGATGTGTGACTCCTTCAACATTGTGAGAAAACAGATGAAAGAAGACCACTTCCAGTGAACAGGTGTGGTATGGTATTTGTGCTGTATGTTTGGAAGCTCATTCTGCATAGTACTAATTCACTACATAACTATAACACACACACACACACACACACACACACACACACACACACACACACACACACACACACACACACACACACACACACACACACACACACACACACACACACATACACACACGCAACACACATACAACACACACACGCACACACACACACATACACACACGCAACACACATACAACACACACACACACACACACACGCGCGCGCACACACACACACACACACATACACACAGCATCCGTTACCGTGATAGCAGCATGATTATACAGCAATTGTATTTTGTGAAAAACATAAGTGTCCATAACACTTAGTGAGTTTATACTTGGCAGCACTGTGGTCGGTAATGTTCCTTCCTCGAGTATCTTTCTAAAGAAGCGTTCTCTGAATCAAATCCAAATTATGATGAAGCTAATATTATCTTCGTCAATGGATGAACTTGGCTTCGTTGCTGAGAGAATCTACTTAGGGCTTTTTACTGCGAATTCCTTTCAGAAATTCAATAATTATTATTCCAATTGCTTCGTTGAATTCCTGGAAGTCAAGAACACTTTCCCGAGTTCACAAACAGATGTCATTAGTAGATAAGTCATAAGCACTGGGGCTGCATGGCGTATAAAATGCACACACCCTATAGCTTGGTATTTTATGCCATACAGCTCTCATTCTCATGACATAATACTGTGTTTAGTGTACAATGTTGCAAGTGGTGGCAGGCACTGTTCTTTGATGGGCCGGCTATCTTATAATTCATATGAGCCTGAATATCACAGGTAGTGCTGAGCCCTGAAGAATGACCTGTTGAATGCATGGTGTGCACATTAAAGAACAACTTCCGATTTGTGCCATTTTAAGAACTGTACCTTCATGTACTTTGCACACATGCTCCCATAATACTGTAGACTCTGGTTAAGAAGTGCATGTGCCTATCACTCCAAGTGGTATAAGATAATAGGACATCGTACCTATTGAAATGTGTGCCTAGGAGGCAGCGTTTGCTTCATGTCACCATGTACAACAAGAAATGACTGTGTAAAAAGTGTATGCTTTATGCAGAGCTGTGCTTCTCAACCCAAGTCCACCTTCGTCCATTTTCAGTGCAATTTTACTTTAATGTCTTTCTTCTTCACTTGACTTTGATGTAGGGTCTGGTTCATGCTAATGCGTTGGCTCCCAATGGAAATTCTGAATTCATGAGTTGACATTCATTACAGTATATGCATGTTACAAAATAATTATTGTAAATCAGTTTAATATTAATTATACTGCCTATTTGTTTCCACTTACATGGACTTTGTGTATATACAGTTCAGTCCACTTAATGTTATTCAGAACTTACTATAACTGGAAGTTTTGGATATTAAGTTGAAATTTGTTTGCCCCTGCATAATATTATACTCATGCATATGATAATACTCATAAGATAATGCAAACTCAATCTGTTTAATAGAAGACTTAGCTGTAACATGCATAATATGATCATGCTTGCACCTCAAATACGTGACAATGAGTATATGCGATACTGTATTTGACTGAATATCCACTCAGCCCTCCGCACCATACATATGCTCAGCTGCATGCAGGTAGCATGCATGCAAATGAGTGTGGGTAATGCCTGTGGTTTAGTATATTATAGTATGTACATGTTGCCAACTGAAGGTCTACAGTTTGAAGGATATATCACTATCATGGTGGAATTCAGCTGATCGTTTGCCGGTGAGTCAGTGGCGCTTACGTTCATGCGTAGCGAACAGCATTTACCATCCATCTTCAATGGTTTTGTCTCTTTGCAGATGTGACCCTGCTTCACTGGAGTTAATTTTGACGATTGTTTTAGAAACGCAGAGTACATACACTTGAATAGGAGTAGGAAAACGCAGGCTTATTTGGAACACTGAGGAGTTACTGTTGAGTAATTCGAGTCTAGCTGTAATATACTCCATTGCAATTCCCATTTTATAGAGACAACACTGACGAGAAATAAGGTTTGACTGACACTGCTTTTGACCCATCATCCCCAATTCCGTCATGCACCCTACTTCCAACTCTTCCAGTATGATTGGTGAATTCATGATCAATTTATTATTAGTTGTAGGTGATCGAAAAACGTGGGAATGTTATTATTATTTCCATATTCAGTGAAAATTATGCACTTACGTACCTTGAAGGGGATACTGAACAGTACATGTATACATAGGGACAGAATGAGGAGTACTTGCTATCCAGGCAAGCCCAGGAGTGTGTACATACTAAACCAGGTACTTATTAGCTAGCTACACTGTACAGTAAAGACCCCTATATATCATGCTCTTAGATCCCCTCATGAACGGCCCAGTCCTGAAATTGTCAAATGTACAGATAATAATGGGTATTTGAGTAATGAACTTGCCAATGGTGATCCCAGTTCAATTGCAGTACCATTCCCTTCTAATCTTCCCTGAACAAGTCTAGAATAAATATGTAAGTTGTTTGATTCTTAATTAGTTTCAATTTGATGTGTTCTTACATGTACCCCTGCCTGTAGAGGAGAGTTGACCAGCTCTCTTCTGTTCTTCTCAGCTCTGCAGTCCAAGCCATCCGCGGTACCCGGACGAAGCCTGTGAGTCTACTACGATGATGGCTCTAACATTGCTTTAAATTGGCATGCCACGAGGGGCCCGATCGAGGCATTGCAAGGGGAAAACAACATATTATTATTATTATTATTATTATTACTTTGCTTTACAGCCATGTAAAGAAGTACGTAATGGGATACCAGTGAAGTAAAGTTGAGAGGAGTGGCTGAAGGACTGCCATCAACATGTGATGGAGCCTTTACAACAGCGAGATCGTAAAAACATACATAAACAGGGCATGCATGAGTATACAAAAGAATTAAAGATTCAAATTAGTAGTTGATGTATAATGACATTGGATAAAAGTATGAAATTAAGTGTGTATGTTGTTGAGGCCCATTTAATTACAGAAAAGTAAGAGTGAGCTACTTTAAATGAATAATTGGTAGGTGGTAAAATTATAGAAAATTATAAGTAGGGATCTGATGACAGAGTGAGCATGGACAAACAAAGTGGAATGTGCACGAGTTGTTCGGATCAAATGATCTTTCAAATTTGCGATACATGACTCTGGTTAGATATTTTTTTATTGAGTTGAATGGTAGATTTAGGTTGATGTGCGGCATAGCATTCCATAGTCTGACAACACGATGGAAGAAAAAATGACGAGCACTTGTTGTACGTGCATATCTGATGACAAGTTTGTTGTTGCTGCTACTTCTGGTGGAGGATGTTGTAAAGGCAATGTGATCAAATATATTTATGTTGTCTGGGGGGTTTTGAAAGCATTTGATAAGGTACAAAATATCCTGTAAGTCATACCAGTACATGAGAGGGAGTAAATCAATTTGTTGAAGGCGTGTCTTGTAATCAGAGGTGTAGTCATTTGTAATAATCTTGGTGCATCGTCTTTGTACGTTCTCGAGCATCATGCAGTGTTTAACTAAATGTGGTCGCCAAAGCTGTGAACAGTATGTTAGTTTGGATCTTATAAGTGATAGATAAAGCTGTCTTTTGGTGTGTACTGTTGCTTGATGTAAATTCATAGTGCGACGAATTAGATGGAGAGTCTTATATGCCTTAGCACAGATGGTTTTGTAGTGATTTTCGAATGTAAATGACTTGTCAATTGCAATGCCAAGATCCCGGATTGAAGTAGACTCTTGGACAGTTTGGTTGTTTATGAGATACTGACTGCTGTTGCAGTCTGAATGGCGATTCGTGAAACAGATCATTTGGCATTTGTCCGGGTTTAACTGTAATTTCCATTCCTGGCACCAGTCATATATGGCTTGTAAATCTATGGAGCATAATTTGTGCCAAAATTCCGATCACAATCGGTGGCGGTCATGTAGGCTGTTAAAGCGATCGATAGAGTGGTCGATCCACTCGATCGATAGAGTGGACCGATCCACTCGATCGATAGAGTGGACCGATCGACTCGATCGATAGAGTGGACTATGGTGGCCCAGAAGGACAACGAGCCGATGTCCGGGCCGATGCACGAGCCGATGTTGCACGAGCCGATGTCCGGGCCGATGCACGAGCCGATGTTGCACGAGCCGATGTCCGGGCCCATGCACGAGCCGATGTACGAACCGATGTAAATATTGGAATACAGGGGGTTTGTCCGCCGATCGAGCCTTTCGACAGAATTCTTAGTGAATATTAAAGATGTCGTCTGCTAAAGATCAAGAGAGCTTCAAAGGTAGTACGATCTCAGTCTATTCCAGCAAAATAATATAATTCCCTGCCAAGTGATCCAAGTTGAAAATATTTTGCTATAGACTGATCTTTAAATTACTTGCTAATTAAACCTTAAATTTAAATAACTAGTATTACTTGGCAATGCATTATTTAACGCTAGTTTGATCCGTTGAATCAACATGACCGTTTACTTTATAATCCCTTCAGAGATTATTAAGGATTGCTTTCATACTAGTCGGTCGAATTTGGAGATACTGAGAGCTTTGCAGTCGAAAATTGGCTTGAGAAGAAGGTACAGGCGAGCATACTGCACAGTCAGTGTGATTGTTGCATCAGATTTTTTGGCCTTAACTATTAATTGTATGTTGTGATATTGATATCAAATGATTCTGCTAACCAATACAGTGTGTCATGGCTAAAACTGGAGTTGCGTAAACTTGGGCTAAAGCGTAAAGGCATTGGTGGCAATAAAGACAAGATGACGGCCAGGCAGATAATAATGGTAAAGTGCACATGCAAGTTACTTCCTTACAAAACAGCCTCTTAGAATGACCGTCCTATTCTTATATTGAGTGTTTTTACAAATTCTTCTTATGATCGAGTCTTAGAATTGAATGAAAACTTACATACTAATTTAATATATAATTTTGCATGCATGGTACATGTACTATAGAGTCTTATGGCTACATCCAGGAAGCTACAAGGATACCGAGCAATGTGGCATCTGCTAAAATCAAAATACAATCTACATGTTACAAGGTATTATGTATTATGCATTATATATTATATTATGCATATAAAATATATACAATGGTGGAATCATAAAATGTATATAATATACTTAATTATCATGTAACCATTGGCAAAAAAAATTAGAAATGAAGTAATGCGCATTTTGAGAGAAGTAGACCCAGATGGGGTGAAAAGGAGAGCTGCAAAGAAACTCAAGCGCAGAATATATCATTGCAAAGTAAGTGGTGTGTATGATCATTCGTATTCAGGTTTTTAATCTGTTTCCATTAAATTGTTAATAATACTTAATAATTTCGAAACATTATTATATATTGCATGCCTGGCTGTCTCATATCAATAAGCCTTTTATCTATATAGGGACCGAACCATGTCTGGCATATGGATGGATATGATAAACTTAGTCCTTTTGGAATGGCCATTCATGGGTGTATAGATGGGTACACTGTGATTATTTATCATAAACAATGCATATATTATGTAGCACAGATAAGTCAGTATACCTCATCTCTATTATGTAGATTCTCTCGAAAGATTTTGTGGCTTGAAGTAGCGCCTTCAAACCATAACCCCAAAGTTATTCTGCAGTATTATTTGAATGCTGTTGTAGAAGAAGGAGGTGATCTGAATTCAATCTGCTATCTTTAATAATATTTAAAAAAGTATTCATTTTAAATTATAAATTATATATAATTTAGCACTGTATAATTATAATATTATACCTGTGCCATTGTAAATCAATGCATTATTATACTTCACTGCATGTCTTGTAGGTTGCCCTAGTATTTGCAGAGCAGACTGTGGGACCGAAAATGGGGATGTGGCAGTAGCACAAGTTGCATTTTCATTGAAATCGAATAATGACCATGCTAGTCAGAGTTTTTTGTATGGACCTTCAACTAGAAACATAGTAAGCTTATTGGCTTTAAATCAATGCAAGGACTAAGTATATATGAAATTCATAACTTTTATTATCACCGGTCTGCAGCGGATAGAAGCTTGGTGGTCAGTATTGAGGCGATTTACAACATCTTGGTGGATTGACAAATGCAAGGTATATGGCATGTTACATTAATGCATGTATAGGATAGATCAACACTATACTTATTGTGGACCATTTCACTTTAAATTTTCCTTTTGCATGACTATTATATAGAATCTTGTACATAATGGTGAATTTGATAAGGACAATTTGCAGCATAGGTGAAGTTAACTTCGGAATCTGATTCAATTTTTATGCCAAAATTTGGGGGTATTGTGTAATTCACTTATTATTTTTCAGATATTGCTTAGCATACACTTTTGTACCTGTGCTGAAGAAGGAATTGAGTGAATTCAAGCATGCATGGAACACACACAGAATCAGGAAGAACAAAAATGCTGTAATTCCTTCTGGAAGACCAGAAGATCTTCACGATTCTCCTGAATTATATGGTATGGTATAATAATTATATAAATAGTGCATGCAGTGATGCTATATATATTAGGTATATATTAATTGTAGTTTAATTATTATAGTGATATAAGAGTATTCAATCATGCAGTGAAAATGACATACATATAACTGCATACACAGGAGCTGTTGACCAGGCACAGGCTGTGGATGTTGAATTATGGAAGCACATCTATCACGTCAGCATGAAACCAGGTCAATTTTATCCTTCTTACTTCAAGCATTCAGCAGATGCCTACATCAACATGATACTTGGCATTACCCAAGAGGACTTCACTGCTGACAACATTGAATATATTTTCAAGTCCCTTATACAGTACTTTGCATGAATTATTGAGTTTACAATAATATAATCATTTTGGTGTAAATTAAATACTTTTTTCATCCATGCTTAATATATGCACGGTTGCTATATAAACACTCATTGTTCTTTTTAATTAAATTTATTTCTTCAATATTATCTATATTATCATGATTGCATGCTATCAAAACAGTAACTTCATTACATAATTATATATGATAGTAAGGACAAATTAATGCACTGAAATAGTAAAGAATAACTGTTACAGTAACAAAATTTTATAAAGAAAGTGTCATGCATGGGAGTAAAAGATTGATTTACAAAAATCATAATTATAGTGTCATTGGATCAGAATTTGAAATCTTTGGTAATCATTGAATACATTGTGGGTTAAAAGCACTGCAAGAAAAGACTACTGCCTATATTATGTACCTATAGATAATTAAAGTATAATAGTAGCAGAGAAAGTGGATGTGAACACAATGTATACATGGAAGTGTAACATCATAAAACAGCCAGAATGAGTGCATATAGTCTACAGGAATTATTGCCGCATATACTAACAACATAAAATTAGTGTACATAGCTATAGCTGAAAAAGACTTTCGCAGATGGTCATTGATCCCATAGTTTCAAAACCTATTGAAAAAAAAATCATTAGCTCAGTTGACATGCGCACAGATGCATACACACACACACACACACACACACACAAATATACGCATATATTTTGACAATGTGAACAACTGACAATGTGTACGCTTGCATTTATATTATATATATATATATATATATATATATATATAGATGTATATATATATTTATATAATTATTGTATATTCCCCTTACCTCTTGAGATGATGGGCGCTTGGAATGCCTCTGTGTGCACTTCGTTACGATAGTAAAAATCCTGCCAAGATCTTTCATTTTCAAAGCCTTTTTAGGCCTCTTATCAACCAAAGTTTGAAAGACACTAATGTCACCAATGCAGTCTTCACAGTGTTCAATCTAGTACAGCAAAAATCAGAGGCTACAAGCACAGTTATCATATAATAGTAAGATTTAAAGTAGACTATTAGTGTGCATGAACATGTACTATAGATAATATATATACAATCTTATATATATTTACTAATATACCTAATATATATGTACGCACCAAGGTTGACATAGAACAAGAGGTACAATATTTCTGCAATCGACCAATCTATCATGCATTATATAATATATTGTATGCATGGTAAACCAACTTTAGATTAAGATTAAGGCTTCAAACCATAATATATGTGGGAAATATTCTTTCAGAATATTTCCCACTATATATATAACTATGCATAATTTTCATAATACAAGATATAATTACATAGTTACCAGCTTTGAGTCCTCTCGATCTTTGTCATAAGCTTCTAAACCTGTGAAGGTTTCAAGAACTACCTGCAAAAGTCATATAAACATCAGAAAAAAGTTTTCATGTACATATCATTGCTATTCTATACATGTATCAAGTTTGATCAGTAACGTACGATGCCATAACTGAATACATCACTTCTTTCAGAATATTTCCCACTAGCCACCTCACTAGCATAATACCCTTCCGATCTAGCAAAGAACTTTGATGTGAATAAGGAACGGCCTGCAACTTGCTGTGGCAGTTCAATTGAAAATCCGAAATCAGCAATGCGACCAGTGCCATTTCCATCAATTAATATGTTGTGGCTACAATGTAACATTCAGGTCAAGGGAGAGTCAACAGTCAAGTAAATATATATAAAATTATATATATATATATATATATATATATATATATATATATATATACATATATATATATATATATATATATATACACACATATATATATATATATATATATATATATATATATATATATCTATATATATATATACATATATATATATATATATATATATATATATATATATATACACATATATATATATATATATATATATATATATATATATATATATATATATATATACATATATGTATATAGATATATAACCATGCATGCATGGCAAATGTTATTCGAAAAAGAAGCATGCACACACATGTTAAAGTTCTGAACCTTTTAATGTCCTGGTGAACTAGTGGCGGAGTGGCTGTATGAAGATAGGTTAGGCCTTTACAGGTGTCATTAAGTACTTGAAGTCTTCGAGACCATTCCATGGGTAATCGTTTCTGGAAAACATAAAATGTATACTGTCATTATTTTTGAACAACGCACATATAATATTAAAATACTTAGCTGAACCTCATGTAGAGCAGCATGGAGGCTTCCCCCTTCCATGTACTCAAGAACAATGGCAGCAGGGTTCACGCAATAGCCCATCAAAGGAACTAAATTTGGGTGTCTGAACCTATATACCAGTGAGATTATAGTAGCATCTATAATAAAATTATGATCTATTTATACACACGTATATATAATATATATACATGCACACACACATGCACACACACACACATACATGCACACACACACACACACACACACACACACACACACACACACAAGCGTACACGCACGCATGTATGCACGAACGCACTCACGCACCCACGCCCACACGCACGTACACATGCACACTCATGCATGCATGCACACACATGTACACAATCATTATTATTATAGGCTTACTTAGTCAAAGTGCATATTTCAGATGTGAATAGGTTGCATTGGTCTTCCATTTTGGTATCAGAATGATCTTGGAGAGCTCTCTTGCCTTCCTGAAGGGTAGCATATATTAGTGCACAACATATATATATAATATACTGTGATATTTATGTGTGGTGCATGCACTGCTGTGCATGTTTTCATGCATAATATATAACATAATTATATTTAATTATTAACAACATTCACTAGGATATCACAGCTGGACAATTGCACTTACATCCGTCAAGATCTTTATGGCAACAGTTGTGTACCTTAATTGACCTTTGTAAACTTTGCCAAATCCGCCTTCACCTATGATGTTCTTGCTATTGTAAGAGTTAGTCGCTGCACTCAATTCATTGGGATGGAATTCCATGCTTGCAATTAGACTAAGTCCTAAAAAAATGAATAGGTTTATTCAATTTATTTATAGATCACGGAGTTCTAGTAATTTGGCCATGCATTGTCAAAGAAATTTATGGTAAGATAAACATACCAGGTCCAGTTGAATGTGTGTTTTTGACACCTGAAACCTTTTCTGTTGTACAATCTTTCTTCACACCAATGCTAACACTTTCAAGTGGCTTAGAAGGAAAATCACTTAGACTTTCTCCTATACGCAGAGAGCATGCAATTGGGAATATTATTATGAATTTATATTAATTTGCCAAAAAATCTAACACCTTGTATGCAGGGATGGCTATAGTTTATACATATTATTTAGATATTACGTGGCTAGAGGAAATATAAGGACATGCAAAGTGGAGGATTAAAACTAGTGATACATCAAACAACATCACAACTTGCATGATCTCTTAATATCTTCTTTTATTATAATTTCTGCATGATCCATGGCATTAAATGGACAAGCAAAGAAAGTATAGTCATGGGACCCAGTGTAGTATTGCCATTATACTGCATGCATGCATGATAACACCATGCTGCAGTGCAGTGTGCACGGTGCTTGATTTTACGGTAACATTGTATACATACTTATACATACCTGAAGTGTATTTCTCTGCATCAACAAAACTAGTGTCCAGGTGCATATTCAATGATCCACTGAAAAGGTCACTTCCATATCCTGTGACAAAATCATTATGCATATATAGCTACTGTATAACAGTAACTGCAAAATATTCTGTGATTGCGCAATTATGCTATCGGCATGCTTCTAGTAAGTTAAACATAGATTTAGACTCTTAAACAGATTATAATATATATATAATTATTTTATATAATATTACATGTGAATTAGGTCAATTAAGTTACTGTTATATTGGATACCTGCTGTTCCTTGCACCGAATATTCCTCAGATCCTGGAGTATCTTGATCAATATTTATAACTTCCTCTGGATCAGTTAGATACTTATTTCTGTACATTTCTGCTTTGAAGGATGAAATAAAATTAGCATAAAGCTGCTATCACTTTATCTATAATTAGCAGTTTAGCAATCATGACAAAACTTCACCTGGACATATATCAATTTTGATCACTTTCGATTCTGCTCTTTCAGCACCATGCTTCACAGTGCATTGATACAACCCTGGCCTGGCAGTGTATAGGACAGGTGTTTCTGGAAACATATCCGTGCTGCCATATAGCTCCCATGTGTAAGCTGTAGTGATATCATGTCTTGATCCAATGCAAAAAATTGGATAGCTTTCAGTGAAGCAGGCAACTTTAACCATGGGTGGGGTTTGGGATACCACTGACAAAGCTAGGTATATTGCAAGAAATTAATATACATGCAGTGCTATAACTCAAAGATAGAAATAACCATGATCAAGCCTCTTAAATTTAAATTCATGGTAAACAAACGTACCCTCGTGGATGCTTCCTCCCTTGACATTCATATGTAGAGGATTATCGGCTGCTTCAGGAAATGACAAAATCAAATCTCCTTCTGCAATATTATACAATTATATATATATATATATATATATATATATATATATATATATATATATATATATATATATATATATATATATATATATATATATAATTATAAATATAATTATAATTAATAATACATACTACATGATATATAGCATGAAATCAGATCATGTTGCATTATCATGTTATCAATGAAATACTGCACATGTTGCTACTGTATAGTACTATACTCAGGGAAGTGCCCAAAGTGGTCGGCAGTGGTCAGGCTCGACCAGCACTCATTTTAACTGACGAGAACTAATCATAGTAGAGTCTCGACCACTATATATACTTGCTAAAACTTATTGTATACTAAGCTCTGTGAAAACCGATATCTAAAAGCGTTCACAAAATTGTTAGATAAATGATTCGGGCCACATGGTTGGGAACTACACGTGGTTGTGCATTGTACACCATTTTCGAGCACGTAACTGACCAACCGTGCATGCTGGCGGCAGTTTTGAAAAGCAATTTTCATATTCTACATAACTAGAACTGTGATCATGATGCATGTGTGAGTTAGACTACAGCCTGCAATCCTCCAATTATTATTTTTATACTTTGGACTAGTTTGCTTACTACGAGATTGCTATAGGTACAATGTACATAAGCCAATTTCACACTACTACTTGCACATATATGTATATGTACGTGCGTTTTTGGTGATCCTCTATTAACCACCACTCAAAAAATCCTGGGCACTTCCCTGACTACTGCATCATGGATATTAAATGAGGATTGACTAACCAAATTTCAACTGAGCTACTTGATAGCTGTATCTTTCAGGATAGAATACACAGTCGGAATCAATAAAGCTGTGATGCATCTTCGTTATCTCAGTAAAAAGCTCAATCCGGGACTTTAATGTTGCTCGATCATACCTTCCTGAATCGATCCTTGCATATAAAACTTCATGCAAAGTATGTAAAAATTATATATATCATATGTAATCCATTGCACATACAAATATTTTAGTATTACATCCATTCATTCATATATACAGTCATGCATTACACGATGCATTGCTCGAAATCCCTATACATAAGCTCCTAGTAATTGACAGTTCTCACCTTGCAAGTGACATGGTTGTTTAGATACAGGAAGCAGTTGTCGGTCAGAAGCTCCTTCTATTGCACTTTCTGTTCTTAATTGACTTGCTTTGTCTTTAGGCAGTACTGATGGTTGTACATCTGGTGATTCTGAATAAAAGGGATCCTCATTATCATTGCTGTGATAGTCGGACTGCTAAAGTGGACAAAGAAAACATTGTTTGAAATTATAAATATTATTGACTTAAAGGATATTATACTTAAACACAATCTCATTTGTAATCATTGAAACAATATCACACAAATTTCGAAACAGTTCACAAGCATAACATTGAACAGTGACAAACTTTAAGATTTGTTGGCAATGGTTATTATAGGCTTAGCCTATTATAGTAGCATAATATTTACCAGGAAATTGACTGCTTGCTGGTGTTACACTATAGATTTAAAGTACCTCGCCTCCCTTGGAGTCATCTGTATCTGGTGCGGTTTCGAATCCTATTCCCAGCTTCAGCATGTCAGGAGATAGGTGAAGGTGCTGCAAATATTTCCCTAATGTCCAAGGATACCTCTTTCCTCTTACTATAAGTTTTTCATTTAAAACCTTTGCACCATTGGTTCGCAACAAACAACAGGATTCTTTCTTTTGGAACTTCCTTTCCAGTCGACCCCTAAGGACATTGTAACTATCACTGCGGTTGGCTTTCACTTCTACGTAGTCTCCATCTCTCTTGAATATATTGTGCTTGGTACTTTTGGTCATCATACAGACAGAGATCTACATTTTTGGAAAAAAAAATAATTCAAGTTATATAGACAGACTGTAATCATTATTAAAATTATATAAATAATTACTTAATTAAAAAATATACATTACATTAAAAAGCAGATTCTGCATTTTCTTACCGAAACAGTGCCTTCGCGTACGCCTCTAGATGTCAAATTCGAAAAGTGAGTAGAAGACTCCATTTGTACCCGCCTTGTCTTTCTTTGAACATTTGTTATGGCGGATACAGAGGCCTCCAAGCGACGCTTCCTTTTAGCCTTAGATTTTCTGACCAAGGTTTCAGCCTTGTCAATGATCTCTTCCTGGGAACCTGGAGACAGAGATAATCTGTCCACCCGCTCATCATTGGATTCACTATCTTCTTCGCCATTCTTCCGAATCATAAGTTTTTTCGCGATGTTTTTTGCTTGATAGCTTACATTTAGCATTTCTCTTGCGAGGTTTCTTTCAGCCATGTCTACCCGAGAGGCGCGCGTTAAAGGCGGCACATTTATTAATATTCATAGATTCGGTCTCATGATTAGGCCCTTTCATACGTCGGCTCGTAGATCGGCCCGGACATCGGCTCGTGCATCGGCTCGTGCAACATCGGCTCGTGCATCGGCCCGGACATCGGCTCGTGCAACATCGGCTCGTGCATCGGCCCGGACATCGGCTCGTTGTCCTTCTGGGCCACCATAGTCAACCCTATCGATCGAGTCGATCGATCAAGTCGATCGGTCAACTCTATCGATCGAGTCGATCGATCAAGTCGATCGGTCAACTCTATCGATCGAGTCGATCGGTCAACTCTATCGATCGAGTCGATCGGTCAACTCTATCAACTCTATCGATCGAGTCGATCGGTCCACTCTATCGATCGAGTCGATCGGTCCACTCTATCGATCGAGTGGATCGACCACTCGATCGATCGCTTTAACAGCCTACATGACCGCCACCGATTGTGATCGGAATTTTGGCACAAATTATGCTCCATATAAATCTTCTTGTAACATTCGGGGACAGAAGTCAAGCACATCAAGTATTAGTTTAGTATCATCCGCAAATAGGTGTACTTCAGAATACTGAATTACATCTGGTAAGTCATTTATGTAAATAAGGAAAAGGAGAGGGCCCAAGCAAGCACATGCTGCTACATATATGTAGCAGCATGTGCTTGTCTATTTATCCTATGTTTCCTGCGTTTTAAATCAATTATAAATGCCTTTTTTTCTTTTTCTTTTGTTTCCATGCTGTATTATGAGAAATGAATCTAATTATTGTTTTCAGTATCCATGGAGATACCATAGCAACCTACCCGTCACCTGCACGTTCTGTCAAGGAAGCTGTGCGTTAGCCAGGAGGCAAGGATATTGACCGCGGCATGGGCATTTTTCACGTATTACGGCGCGCCATCAGAGCAAAGATTAGCGTGGCAAGAGCACTGCCCTTCTCTGTGAAACGGATTCCTTTTAGCACGGGTATTCCTGAGCCTGGACAATTGTTTTATTCGCTTGAGGTAATTCCTGGACTCAACGTGGACACTTGTGCATTCGACGCGTTCGGAGCTGCTGCTAAGACGCCACAACGTCTTCTTGAATGTTTCCATACGATTTGGTCAGATAAAGATCGGTACGCAGTAAGGTGAGTCGAATGCTTTTAAGAATGATCGCGAGTATGTATTGCACCAAAGACCCTACAACATGCCTGCCCCATAGACCCTCCAACGTGCCTGCACCATAGACCCTACAACATGCCTGCACCATAGACCCTACAACATGCCTGCACCATAGACCCTACAACATGCCTGCCCCATAGACCCTACAACATGCCTGCACCATAGACCCTACAACATGCCTGCACCATAGACCCTACAACATGCCTGCACCATAGACCCTACAACATGCCTGCACCAAAGACCCTACAACATGCCTGCACCATAGACCCTACAACATGCCTGCACCATAGACCCTACAACATGCCTGCACCATAGACCCTACAACATGCCTGCACCTATGAAGGTATCATTATGTTATTATGAAAGGAAAGAAAGTACGATTACATTCACCGGGAACGTCAGACCTTTCAAGCAGAAAGCCTTCGCTGCCGGTTAATTTAGAATGTACACTTAAGGTAAACTGGGGTAACTAGGAACAGGGCCTGTGTCTTTTGCTGCCACTGCTAAATGCTCAATTCACGGAGACATTACTGATCCAAAATTGTACCTGTAATTGTAGCTTTCTGTAGACACTGCTTTTACTCAGGTCGTTCCAAGTTACCCTATATTGACTAGGATAGACTCCACGATACAGGTAGAGAAGGGATCGGCACGCTTGTCAAAAGTTAACAATGAGGCCAAAGATGGCAGCTCACGACGCGAGCAGATGGCAAAACTATATTGGCCAAGTTACAATAATTGTTTGTGAAGCATGAGTATCAACTTTCTTATACAATACCATTGGTAGAAATAGCATATGACCTTTGCTAGGACAATCGGCTGACCCAGTAGTAATATTGGTAGGACATATTGAAGATTGGTCAGCCATTTCTAACTGTCATTATGTACCTATATGTAAATACATGTGTACACACCTAATACAAAGGAATCTTTAGTACTGGGGCTTGAGATTGGCACTACAAATTGACACTCAATTGTAATAGCCAATATCACTCAGAGAGAGACTCAGCTCTCTCAGAGAAACTGAGAGACTCAGCTCTCTCAGAGAAACTGAGAGACTCAGCTCTCAGTTTAGTAGTCAGCCAAATGGCTGACCCAACTCAATTTTGGTTAGCCGTATTCACGTTCTGCTCGGAAAATGGCAGATGGCATACTGCTATTTCTAGCTCTGCAATACATGTCACAAGAAGCTTCACGTAGTGTATTGTTATTGCGTTGGTGCGTAATTCTATAGCGCTGTTTTGTGATGTGCAGTGGAACCTGTGTCAGTCACCTCATGAAAGCGGCTGACTGCCTAAAATAGTCACCAACTTCCACAAACACTTTTAAAGCTAGCCAAGCTGAAATGAGGCCCAAATGAATACATACGTACGTACGTAACTAAGATATTTACACATGCAGACTTGGAATAGGTTAAAACTTAAGCGTATATATGTTTCCATGACTTGGCTCAGAACTGCTTACTTTCCATTCATAAAACATTCCAAATTTGGCGCTATTCACTTCAGACTAGAGAAAAGGCCAGAATTGTGGGGTTTGCTCAGTAGCACCTGAAGAAATAGCACTAAAGCTTGAAGAAAGCGAGCAAAGAATCTTTGGTGTGAATTCTAACAAACGATTATATTTCTTTATTTTTGACATGTTTTAAAGGATCACTCTATATAGAGGGCACAAAACAAGAACAGTTGGAGCTAATGCAATAAGAAAGCGTTTGCAATTCATCGTTTAAAAAAAACAATTCATTATAAAACTTTGTATAATTCCGTTTTTTTGTTTTTTCCTACTTTTTACTATTAGTTATAACTTTGTTGTAATGTGCACCATAGACCTCAAATTTCCAGCATGTGCTGCCCCTATCACCGTATGTAGCCTGTAAATAAAATTTAAACTAATTTCCCTAAGATTGGCTAGTCCACAATAACGTGATTTTCGCAAGCCCGCATTCCCGCAATAATGGGTTTATAGCTCTCCACCTCTCTAGAGTGGACCAACCTAATGTAATCCTGAATGCTTCACTAGGATGCAGATGTTGTACATGCTTACTGCTATGGGTAAGGTGTATGCTGTAAAAGAAGCTTTGATATAGTTTGTTGTTTACCGACTTGATAGTGGGATAATCAGTTTTCATTGCAAGTCGCCATTTACATGCATTGCATTTGTCTTTTGTTAGATGGGAAGGAGTTTGTGAGGAGCTGGTAGACTTCGGTGATCCAGACTTCAAGAATTGTGCAATGACATTTCAAGATGGATTAGTTGGACAAACTGTCATGCCATTCAATGTGAGTCCGCATTTTGGAGTTCCTCCATGTACAGATTCAGCTCCCATGCTACATTGTTACATAGCAATCCCACCCCCTCTAGTGCATGCGCGCGCGCACACACACACACACACACACACACACACACACACACACGTACCCGCACACATAACCACCACTCACCATTGTCAACATACATGGAGCCCTGTTACTATATTTTTCGTATATCCTTCATTTGTTTGGTTCTGCATATCACAGAAGTTTTACTCTGCCATTCTGGATGCAAAGGGGATTTCAGAAGATCCAACCCTCATGGAATGTTATCTACTTTTATACTATGGTTTTCTTCGAGTGTACCGGAAAATTGAGTATTCAGATTTTTATTATTGCAATCAGAAAGTGAAAGAATTCATGCAAGCCCTAACTATGACTTCCTTGTTGCCCAAGTGGTTCATGTATGAAAAATTGTGAGTTTAAGTTTTGCATGAGTGATTACAGATTGGCTTATGTATCACTTTTATGTCTTTCTTCGCCCGTGCAAACAGTTTTGATGTGCACATATCGACGAACAGGTCCTACCGCAATCCTTTAGCACTAAGAGTTGATGGTGCAGACTTTACGCGTCCTTTACTAAAGAAAGTCAGTGTACAATTCATGGATGATGACTCGTTACAAGAATCCTGTCATTCTGTACCATTAGTGTCAGTGTTCTCCCCAGATATCTTAAGGCATGTCGGTCCAACATGTCTTCTTTTGTAAATTTGATACTTAGTCTAGAATATTGAAGATCTGTTAAGTACAAATCATGCTCCAAGTAGTATGTAATGTATCTATGTAGATGTGTATTTATATTCTGATGATATATGTATGCATGTATGTAAGTACGTTAAATTCTGATGATATATGTGTGCATGTAAGTACGTTATATTCAGATGGTATATGTATGTATGTGAATACGTATGTGCATACATATTCAACATACCTGAATTTTTTTCTTGGAAGCCTGGGGAGTGTACTAGAAAAATCTGGGGAGTTACTGATGTGGCTTTATGGGATGTTAGGGATGGCACTCAACTGCTTATTGGAAAGGTCAGCGCAGTGGTGTTCATTTCTGTGCATATTTTAATGATTACTAGCATATTCTACCATTTTCACGTTCACTTTACTTTTCACTGGGGTAAAACTTAGTTCCCTGTTGATTTTTTGTTTTTTTTCAAATTTTGTGGATGACCATCAGTGAATACGTGAAATATATTTGTTCCCACACAAAAATGGATGGAATGTGTTATGACAGTTACATTTATTCATGCTGTATCCCAGTATATAACGGTATATGTTGTGACATTTTGCATGTTTTCAGGCTTATATCCCAGTGGTACGCATGTCTACTGTACACTTAGGGAGAAGGATACAGGTCAGAGGAGGAAGGACTTGCTGAAGTAGTGCTGGCAATGCTGGTGCAGTGTGCAAAGAAGGCATGCACTCTGCAGACCATTTGGGGGTTCTGTTTGGATTCTGAGAAGGTATGAGCATGCGTATATCATGTGGCAGTTAGGTGTACATGGGGCTAGACGGGCATAGGGCTAGGCATCCATTCAAGGTGCTGTATGCATAGAGCTAGGCAGAGGTGGTTGGACTTGGTACAGTGTGTGAATTCTTGTATCCCACTTTGTAGCAGTGGGATTTAGGACTATGCCAGTCTCGACCTACAGTACTTTTCATTAATAAGTGACATCGAATGGCAGTCAAACGGGCGGTCAATCCAAAGAAGTATACCATGCACTTACCAGGCGTACCCTGTCGAACGATAGGCCAATAAACATTACGTCATTAGTTGTGCAATAACATTGGGTTCGTTGGAATCAGTTCTCCTATCAAGAATGGCTTATTTTAGGAATGTAGCGTAGTGGATTTCGTTTCAAGATTCAAAGGTGAAAGCCACAAGCCAATTGCAAAAGCGTCAGACAGAGAAAAAACAAGTTGTGTCAAAACCTTCAATGACGGCGTTTCGGTAGAAAGATGCGAAGGGGGAGTAGCAGGCAGAATGGAGACAGAAGTGGTATTGAAACATATGGACAAGCTCATTTTGCTGCCTATAATTCGCACATTGCATCTTGCCCACATTCGTGTTTGTTCCTATTTTTAGCGGCGTAAGCAGAAACAAAACTCGTACGTACAGCAGTCGAAGCCCTGTTGGTCACCATACATACACAGATTAACCTCTGTTCGTTGTTCAGTTTTTTTTGTGAAAAGTACCGTATGCATGTCTATCCCAGAGCCTGCATAGCCTTATGTACGCTATAGAACGAAAAAAAGTTTACGTGAAGTAAAGTAATCACGACGTAGGAGCTTCGTAATACGACATACGAGCTCCGTGATCATGACGTAGGAGCTCAGTGATCACGCCGTGATAGATACGTGATTGCACTTTAGAAGAAAACAATATTACGCTAAGAGGCATTATCACGCTACAGGTAATCTTACCAATGACGTTTTCTAGCTTTAGGACTTCTACTCTAGCCAAACGTGGATGTCACATCGTCTTTGTCTTTATCGAGTTGGACAGAGAAATGTTGCACTCGATCATCTGATCATATTAAACAATGAATCAATAGTTGCTATTCAAAGGGATTGACATCGCCTTCAATGTAAACAAGCAGGCACATTTTACCTGCTGCGAAGCAAGGAAATAATCTATACGCCAGATTACGCTCTCCTGGAAATGGTTAGACTAGTGCGCAAATAATATCTGGAAATATACTGAAAATAACATGGCTGCTCGCTTCATGCTGTTCTACATGATCTGCAGAATGATGCTCCTAACTGTAGGGCACACACGTTCGAGAAGAGTACTACTTAATACTCGTTCATATTGTTAAATTACTGTTTCTGGATTTTTTCGCTTCAAATTGACGCTGTACTCTGAAGAAACGGTGCAGTGTGCCATTGTCCTTGTATCATTTTCGTATCGTGTGGATTCACATCGACATCAAAGTAAGGTTTAATCGCCTTCAGTGCAGTTTCTTGTGGTGTAGAGCAACGGGATCATGCTCCTGAGCTCCTGTGATCACGACACGAATTTTCGTGATCACGGCGTACCAGCTCCGTAATCACCGCGTATCAGCTCTGTGATCATGGCGTGAGATAAACGTAATAAAAACTCTTCATGTTAACTTTTTTTTGTTCTATACCGTACGTATACTCAACCCCCTGTGTGCCTGTGCCTGTGCAGCAAACAACTCTACCTTGTTCCAATGGTTAAACACAATATTTTATAAATGTCCAATCAATCATCATTGAAAGGTAAAAGAGATAATTGATTTTTAACAGTTGGCAATCACGAATGATGACATTGAATTGTAATGTGATTGATAGCAAATTGAATGACTTTGTGTGTGTGTTCATAATACAATCAAAGTTTTTACAAATATGGTAATATGATATTGAATCTTCTTTATGATTCCTGAACATGGTATCCACTCTTGCCCTACAGTATAGCATTGTTAAGCTACAAGTAATTGGCAATGAAGTAGTGGTGAAGCAATCTCCTCCATGCTACCACTCCCAATCGTTCATGAATTTCATACCCCTGATGGAACTTGGTGGACGTGAGTATACAGCTCTAAGAGTTTACTACTATTAAGCATTGTCTTCAAGTTGCTATTGTGTGTTTCTCCCTGAACATTCTGTAGACATTGCTAAGTTGAATTGCCCCATACCAAACAGGGAATGAATTGTCATAATTGGTGTTAGCTGTCTCACAGCAAGTTGATTTTTACTCAA
>CAUJGJ010000040.1:2792800-2850300 GCA_963170055.1 Halisarca cf. caerulea | reverse complement strand
GGGGGCAATTTCGGTGGAAAAACGCAATAAATTGCTTATTACGGTCGCTCACCTGATTCTATTGCTTCATGCTAGCAGAAAATCAATAGTAACAAATATCCAAAGGCCAAACATTGAACAAAAGAGAAACTTTCAGTACGCTTTCGATTCCGGAAATGTGATTTTCTATCAACCTATTGAAAAGCGGCCATTTTCATGATGCAACATCAAGACGTAATGGCATTTCCCTGCCAGTTCAAAATGCGTAATACTAAAACTTCTATTTCCTCAAGTCAACAGTCAGTTTAGGCAGACAAACAAACGATTGATTTTGTTGTAAGTTATGTTTTCTTTTAGTTGTTTTAGCTGCCGTTAAAGTAGGTATATCATGGTTCATCTTCATGCGCGCGAAAATCACTACGTCATAGTATATTTCTGATGACGTGTGACACTTTTGCTTACTGTTTCCATGACGTAGTTTACTAATTGTGGGATGTGCACGCACCAATTTCCCCACAGCTGCGGGCGGATATAAACCTCCAGTGATGTGTATGTGTGTGTGTGTGTGTGTGTGTGTGTGTGTGTGCACAGAGTGTTTATAACCGTCTGGTGCTTGTTCCGATTGTGGGAGGTGCTTGTTGTCAATGTCATCAATTAGTGGCTGTTTTTAGTGCGTTATTTAGCATCTTTCAGATGACGTACTAAATTACACATATCAACAGAATGGGGGAAGAAGGCGACTTTTGTGACGCTATGCCTACGTATCCGTGAAACGTCACGAAAATGGCAGTTTTGTAGAGGGCGAAGATAAAGTCACTTAGTTAGACCTTAGATGCCTTCGAATCCCCTAAATCCAACTTCGATGCAATCTTAAGATGTTTCGGTTTGTGAAAATCATTCTGGGCATAGTGCTACAATCAAGCAGTTTCTCGCAATTGGATGGACCATTTATGCTAATTTTTGGCCGTTTGGAGGGTGAAAAAACAGGTTTTTTTGGATATAACTTTCTTACAGAAGATTATAACCTATAGCCCGGAATGATTTTCGGATAGCTCACCACTTGTTCTGTCTTTTCATGTTGTTCCATATGAATTGAGAGGGATCAAAAGGTGTAACCAAGGCGAAGTTTGTCTGAAACTGCTATGTATTCCTAGCTCGCTATCTTTCTTCAGACAATAGAAACAAATACTAGTTAAGTACCAACATGCACGGAATATATACAACTTTCGTCCAGTAAGAAGAACTGGGCGAAAATCTTGTCAACTAAGTAGAAACAATCGATAATTCGTGCTGCTATTTCAAGTCGGCCATTTTTGCATTTTATTCCTGGATGGTTATAAATACCTTGTGTGTGTGTGTGTGTGCACGTGTGTGTGAGTGCATGCATGTGTGTATATGTGTGTGTGTGTGTGTGTGTGTGTGTGTGTGTGTGTGTGTGTGTGTGTGTGTGTGTGTGTGTGTGTGTATTGCTTGAATTGAATGTACATGCGGTATAAACATGTGTTGTTATCAATCACGTTGATGACCTAATGATCATAATTCTGTATATGTGTACTCTAGCCTATACAACTGTGTCTAGTGAGGGATTAACAGTCTAAGAAAGTGGTCTTCCATTGAAATTACGCAGGTATGTTATGTCCGATCTTGGACATAAACAAAAATGGCCGCCGTTATCGAAGAAGTGAAATCAATAGGTCTTTTTTCCATGCGCACGATTAGTGATGCCCAGAAAACGCTTTGTGTTATATCTTAAACATATCTACTTTGCATCTGAGCCTTTTAGAATATTGTGCAAAGTCTCCAAACGTCGTATGACCAGTTTTTTCTGACCGTACTCGAAAACATAAAAATCCAAAAACGCTGTGGTAGAAACTTAGGCTTTTGGACACAAAACTAGCCTCAAAAGAACACACAGGTACCAAACTTACTAAATCGAATTCAGGGTCTTCAGGCTCCACTGCATGGCTGTTATGTCCAAGGATTTATGCAAAATTTGAGGGTGAGTAGTTACAATCCTTGGGACATAAAGCAAACGGTTCAACGTACAACGACCCTGAATTCGATTCTAGGGGTTTGGTCCTTTGGGAACAATATCTCAAAGTTTCACGCTCAAAATCAGAGATTTCTACCACCGCGATTTTCGATGAAATTTTCCTGTGGAGCAAGCGGTCTTCCTTCAGGAAAGTCACGTGACATCACATGCAATCCTACAAACAGTACACGAGTTGTGCTATAAAACAGTTTTAGTGGAAAAGGCGGAAATGTAGACGGTGGCTTTTAAACCTTACAAAGTGGGTTTGAAGTAATCGTAGGATCAATATCTAGATTTTCACCGCATACACTTTCGAAATTCTATTGCTTGACTGTTATTTGCAGCATTTTGTGGCTTTCCAGCCAGGACAAGACGAGAAATAGTGACGCATATATAAGAACAAGCAATCAAGAGTATACACGGTGAAAATTTAGATTTACCTTTTAGAAATCAATCCTTACATTTCTGTAGTCATGACCGCCATCTACTGAGATCTCCGCCTTTCACAAAGAAATTTGCCTCGTGAGAAGGCTTCTCTCAAGGCTAAATCAATCTTCATGCACTATACCTTCAGCATACGATCTTACGTAGCCCCGTTATTGTAAACGAAGGAGTTCAGACAACATTGTCAACTTCTCTTGAAATCGGATTCGTCCCTTCCAAGATATCTAGTTCATACTTAAGTCGGTGAACCCCAAACCTGACAAAGAAAGCGTTATTATCCAAAACCAATGCTTAGAATTTCGTGAACGAAACGTGCTGTGTAAAGTTGGGTAGGGTCTGGACCTTTTACCCAAGATAACTCGATAGATAGCCTTGCTTGTCGCGGAGCTTTCTAAGCTGATTCACGTTACTGGCACATGACTAACCCACGCAATTCAGTGATAATGAAATTCATAACGTGAAAACCACAAAGTGCCCGTGTTTTGGCTAGATTCGGACATAACATACCTGCATAAACTTTGGCTCAGTATCTAACTGTTACACTATTCAATAAAGGTATTATTAATTCATTATATGTAGTTGTACTATTCTTTTTTTTTTAGTGTACATCATGATCACATGCAGCTGAAGGTATTGACTCACATTTCATCATGACAATTGTGTGGTCTCTCAAGAAGAACTGATTTTGTGACTGACCTGGCCACTTCAGCATTAGTTTTGTCCTCATAAGGGATTCTTCCTAAAACACAAGCAATTTATGTTGTAAGTGGACTGCATCCCATCCCATGCTCTCAAAAATTTTCTTACATAATATCATTGAACTTCAGTTTCTGTTTACATAGACTTCAGGATATAATATTATAACACCTTACATGTTAGCAGACTTTGATGACAAATTCCTGTATAAATTCATACTTCAGTATTATGAACTCCTAGGGAATATAGCCTTGAATCTATGTTACATAATATCCACTATCACCTACATATGCAATCTCAATAATTTATCTAGTGGTCTGTGCGCTGCACACTGGAATGACAGAAAACTAATACAGGGGCTCCTTACATACCTAGTGAACATGCAGTGACTAGAAATTCATTGCAAGGCTCATTAAATTACCTCGGTGAATGCAATTAGGTATACAGTGAGGTCAACTCCATATATAAGAAGAACCCTGTTAGAACTTAATTCTGCTTAATATGAAGATCGAACAATTTGCAAAGTCCAAGTTTGTGTGCATACATTTAATTTTCCTCTGTTGCAACAAAGTTGCACACAGTGACTAATAATTTATCACTACTGTCCGTAACTGTCCAATGAGGCTTGAAGTGGAGAAAATGTTCTTTAAGCCACAGTAATATACATGTATGGAATATTGAAAACATAATCTGAGATCCACTATTATAATGACCATCATTGTGAATTATAGCATAATGATACTTAATACATAATGGCGCCTGCATGGGAGAATAGCCATTGGCTAAAGGCTACCCAGTCTAAAATTTAATAATGATACCTGATACATGATTATGTTGACTAATTCTTCAGATATTGTTTTTTTCTATCAGCCCCCCGGGTTAACTAGCTGTATAGGTAAGTTATAGTTTAGTTGCAAAGGGCATTAGCAATACACACCACTTGGACTCACCAAAAGTGCAGATCTCCCATAGACAAACTCCATAAGACCAGCTAGAAGACATATTAGAGAGATAATCTATTGATAAGATTATTAATAATTTAAAAATAATTGTTGCAATTAAAAGTATGTAGTACAGTGCAGTAAAACCTCGTTGAGAACTCTAAACACTCTTAAGTTATGGTAAATTTCTACTTAAGACAAACTAGTTTCCCAGCCCTGTTAGGCTTGCTGCAGTACTGAACGTGTAGTACTGTATCCTGATAAGAAGAACTTGTGACAATGAAAACTGCTATTATGGCTCCCCTAAAGTTGGTCTTAACGATGTTTGACTGTATTTTGGAAACAAAATTGGTTCAGAACTTACACATCAGATTTCTCAGAGAACAAACGATGTGTGATAGCTTCTGGAGACATCCATCTTAATGGAAGTTTGGTGTTTGATGTCGATGCATACACCCCGTCAATCTCCTTGGACAGGCCAAAATCAGAAACTTTTAAAATCTTGTTCTCACCAACCAAAACATTTCGGCAAGCCAAATCTCGGTGAATTACATTCATTGTTGCCAAATAACTCTAGAATATGGTTGTGAAATCACATGTTATAGGGTATTTGTTATATATAAGTTCACATGATTAATTGATGTATGGATTAGTGAATTTCTGCAAGCCTTTGTATGTTCATTGCTTATGATAAAACAGATTAAGGCCTTCATGAATACTTACCATTCCTATGGCAATTTGATGGGCAAATGAAAACAAGTCTTCTTCTTTTAGTGCTTCTTGCACATATTGCTGGTCCTTGTCAGGAACAACAGAGATTGACTCAGGACTTATTTCAGAATTGAGCTTAATGTAAGGAGATTTTGCAGCAATCTACATGTTAATAGAAAAAGACAAATATTGGCTTGACATCCATTGAGTTGACAGGGCAACCTTTGCCATTCTTCAACACTAAAGGTGTGTTCACACTAATCCGGATTACAGTCAATCCGGAATTTGAGTGAATCCAGATTGATTCCGAATCCTGTTCACACTGGGTGGCATGAGAACGGTGGATTATGAGCATCGTCATTCACGTGACAGAAATGGCAGTTCTAAGCGCGTTTGTGATTGCAGCGAACTTCATGGCATTGCTACTTTTTTGATTCTTTTGGGTGATGATGATCCGTACAAGATGGATTTCTGAGCGGGTGTTTCTACTCGAGGTTCTGAGGATATTTGAATAGAGCATCTATATAGAGGCAGAACTTCACGGCGCATATGATAAGACCTTGAAGTTCAACATAGAGATTGTACAAGCATAGACTTCATTACTTCATTGCAATCCGTAGTAGAATTATAGGCTTAGCCTACATAGGCTATAGGTGTGATTGCCTTACTATATAAATGTAAATGTGTTGTGGCCATTACAGGGATATCACAATCAACTATATACCATTGCAATTATCTGAGTATTAAAGCAGTACCATTACTATTACCACTACGGATCTCCACTAAAGCAATCATTTACCATTGCAACTTCATTTCAGAATCTACAATTGTAGTTACAATTACTAATTACAGATGTATTCTTGGATGCTTGCAAAAGTCACTACATCTCACTAAGATTTCTTATTTGTGGTAATTTTAATCGTGCAATTGATGTCATTTTTCCATTTCTACAAGGCACTTGGTTTACTGTATCACAGAAAACTTAATAGCCTCAAACTAGCCAAAAGTTACGGTAACCTTCTTAGGGCGCATTATATCCACATTACTAATTACCATCACCACAACACTGTTATTATACAATATACAGTAACTAATAAACTGTCGTAACCATTAGGTCTGTTGTATAAGTAGTTAAGAGGTGGCTGTACCCTCTTGGCAGTAAATTTCCTTGAACTACCGACTCTTCAAATGTCCAAAGAATGCAATTTATAGTAACTGTTTATAGTGTCATACATACTATATAATATCTGTGAATATGTAATACTATATATTATGCGTGAATAGCTCTCATAATATAAGTACTCTAATGGACCCTCACTTATTACTTTTGCCAAATTTATGCATAAATTCAACCAAAACACACGTGATGCCAATAAGTGAGATCTTTCTGTACCCATACTTAAAACATTTCATAGTTGTTTAATAATTAGTGATTTTGTGATGTAAGTATATGCAAACCAAACATGATGGTTGACAATCCTGTCCATTGTCAAAACTGTAGCCACTCAACTGTGTTTGCACTACATTTTCAATTGTTACTACAGTAACTGGAAAATGGGTCACAGTTTGCAATTATCAAAAATTTTCATTTTAATCCATCCTAAGCTCTATATAATAATAATAGACTAAGCATAATATTTTTAGATAATTACTGGTATGTATAATTAAAATCGCTCACCTCTTCCCTCCATTTTATGAGGTTGCTGTGGAGGTCCCCAAAGGGACAGAACTCCATTACCATTGCCATTGGTGTCTTCGTTACAATACAGCCCAAAAGCTGCACAATGTGATTGTTACCAGGTTCAGACACTTTCTTCATTAGAACAATCTCTTGAAAGAAAATGAATCTCTTTTCACCAGTTGCAGTATCTATATTTAAAAATGTATAATATTATTGCATGTGCAGCTAGTTGGCGATTATTATGCCGGCCTTTCATGTATACTGCACTTTGAGCACTTAAAAGGTTTTTTGTAATACCTATAATCAAAGAGTCATTCTGACAGTGAGTTGTATTATTGTATTGCTAACTTGCTTATATAGTAAGACATTGTAATAGAAGGTGTTTATATTATAATTCCACATTGAATTTCTCAAAACAAGTCATGAAATACTTACGCACGTGGGACATGTCCATGCTAATTAGGAGGTGTGTAATTCTCGGCCTTTTTCACAATTCTGTTCTCAACTTGCACAAACTTGAGAATAACAAACAAAGCTTTTCTAATAGGCAGACACGTGAATTTTCCGAAGATTACCATTTTGAACCCAGTGGTAAGCTATAATACTGAAAAACAGCTTAGTTTGGTCACATGCCAGCATGTGACCAAACTAAAGCTGTGATGATAGAAAACATCACTAAATGCAGATTCGACATTCGACTACACAGGGTATTTAAAACCGTGCAGGAATAAAATGCAAAAATGGCTGTCTTGAAATAGCAGTACGATTATCGATCGTTTCTACTTAGTTTACAAGATTGTTGCCCAGTTCTTCTTACGGGACGAAAGTTGTATATATTCTGCGCATGTTGGTACTTAACTAGCGATTGTTTCTATTGTCTGAAGGAAGATAGCGAGCTAGGAATACATAGCAGTTTCAGACAAACTTCGCCTCAGACAGACCTTTAGATCCCTGTCAATTCACATGAAACAACACGAAAATACAGAACAAGTGGTTAGCTATCCAAAAATCGTTCCAGGCTATAGGTTATAATCTTCCGTGAGAAAGTTATAACCGAAAAAACTGTTGTTTCACTCTTCAAACAGCCAAAAGTTAGCATAAATGATCCAATTGCAAGAAACTGCTTGATTGTAGCACTATGCCTGGAACGATTTTCACAAACCGAAACATCTTAAGATTCCATCAATGTTGGATTTGGTGAGATTCAAAGGCATCTAGAGGTCTGACCAAGCGACTTTATCTTCGCCCTCAACAAAACTGCCATTTTTGTGACGTTTCACGGATACATAGGCATAGAATCACAAAAGTCGCCTTCTTCCCCCATTCTGTTGATACGTGAAATTCCGTACGTCATCTGAAAGACGCTGAATGACGCATAAAAACAGTCACTAATTCATGATGTTGAAAACAAGCAACCAACAGACAGTTATAAACACCCTGTATACGCCCGAATAACAGTTCAAATCAAGAGATACATTTGTGACTAATATGTTATAGGCGCCAAAAATAAAAGTACATAATTGATTATGTAAACTGATGAGTGATATCATGACATGTCCCACATGCGTAGGTACCTCTCAAGTACTTCACTGCCACAGCCCTGCTTGTGGACAAGGACTCTCCAGCTGCCACCTGCCTGACCACATAGCTCCTCAGTTTACTTGTACATGACATATTCTTGATGAGTGCAAGCTTGACATCTCCAAACTGACCCTGTCCAAGTTTTCCTTGAAGTTCCAAGTCATAGGATGAAATCTCCCATTCATCTGCTGTCAAAATGCAGATATCCTGAAGTGGAAGTATTGTATGCAATTATGTGCACTTTCTTGTCAAGTTTATCCAGCCCTCCTACCCTTCCCATACATTGAATCGAACTGATGTAAGGGTTTCTTTTTTGAAGCCTACTAGGCTTCAGGTTCGAACAAATAGCATGTGTTATGCACGAAATGCTTCAGAGAGAATTGTAGATTTTAGGCATTTTTCAAATTTTTGGTAACCCATAGCAACCATTGCACAAACAGGCGGAAACATAGAAAATGGCATTCTAACCGCAAATGCTCAGATTCAATTTTTTTCTGGGTGAAGAAGTTGTAGATGCTATCGATATGGGTATCGCTGGAATGCTCTGCATGTTCTCTATCGAGATAGGAACGAATTACAGGCATGGGACCGCCACGTGTTGAGGTATCGTTCGAAATGTTACATGATGTATAAACATGTCACGGCGATTTCGTTTCTTCCACCAATTGACAATAATCAATAGCTATGAACTCATAGAATGTTTTCTTTTCCTCAAAATCACCTTTGTTTGATGAAATATTGCCTTTAAGAAATGCAATAAGCTTATGCAGAGTGACTGTTCTTCTACGTGCGGCCATCTTACTACACGTATACAGTAATTATGCAATGATATACGGAGAATTACATCAATTTTCGGCACACTTTTGGAGCTTCTAATTTAACGCCTATTTGTGCTAATCGTGAGCACTAATGACAGGGCTTTCCTTCCTATTCGTATTCTACATGCTCTGATCTGTGATTTGATACCAAGAATGTGTGGCTAGAGTTGACACATCACGCTAAAAAAAATTCCCAAAGTTTTGGTCAGATATGACCCAGAGAAAGGTAGGAGGTCTAGTGACGTATGCATTTTATTAGTAGTTTTAAGAAATTTATCAATTTTCTTAAAATATATAATATTCATTTAGTCTCAATTGCACATACATTTCTTCAAATATGATTCTGAAACATTCAGGCCCACCCTATTCACATACATGCACTTACTTCTGAGCCAGCTCTACGTAGATAAAATGTTCTTAGACTAGATGGTCAAAACAAAAAATACTAAATAGTGCAGTCATTAATTTATTATAGAACATACATGATATTAAAACGCTCTGTGGGGTATATATATATATATATATATATATATATATATATATATATATATATATATATATAGATATATATATATATATATATATATATAATATTATACACTGTGTAATTGTGCATAGAATAAAATATATGTCACTCTACTTCGGACGAGGGGGAGTTATTTTGGGGTAAGCACTAAAATAATGAAGTTTGTGTTTGACAACCCTTTTTGGCTTCATACACTTTAAAATATTCTTTCTATCGTTTCTGAAAGTTTCTGTGTGATCCGTTACTTTTGCATGGAGTTATGGCACCCAATTTTCACATAGCCAACTTCGATTATGCCATTTCTTCTGTATATGCTCCTTTGCAGTCAGGTTGATTGTCCGACTGTGATTGTTATGCTAAATTTAAAGAGCTGGAGTAAAGTTAAAATGTACCGTCTTGCATAATTGCGAGTTTACTTAAAATCGGTATTTATCGCATAATACGAGAGTAACCGCACATTAAGCCGCAATTATTGTCTTGTTATGGAGCGTTGACAGCAAGTTCAATTAATACCAAATTCGCATTTTCAATGAAAATCATCAAAATACCCCTTTTCCGAAGTAAGGTCACATATTCAAATCTCATTTATTGTTTGCATACATTGCAAAATGTAAACAGAAATATACAGCTATGATTATGATAAGCATGGAGACCTTTTCAGCTTATTTCTTCTAATGAGGTATTTCACCAAAATTGGTATCCCCACCATGATTCCTGCCACCAGGATGAAGCTGAATATTATTGTTGATGATATAGTGGCTGTTCTTGTTACATAATCTTCTTTATAATCTGCAACATTAAAACAATTCAACATTATTATAAGTATAGATAGCTGCGAGACTTTACTTCCTTTCCAAATTTCTTCAAATCTTCATGGATCAGTCACATTTTTGCAATGGCTCCATTCTGCAATTTGTGCACTAGAATCTAAGCTTTATTTGCATGTGGATTTAACCTTGTGGATGACTTCCAACTCACAAACGTCGTAGTTGAAGCTCACAAATGTAGGGCATGAATGGTACTTTATGCAACAGTTTTGAACCAAAGTAAAAAACGAGAGAAATGAACTGCAGGGAAAATAGTTTGGTCCAAAGTGCACAGTATTGTAAGTTCGGCCCTTTAGGAATAACCTGACCAAGTTTCAAGCATACAGGTAGAGGTCTATTTCTCCACCTTTTTGCCATAACTTTCCTATGAACAAGAGAGCTTCTTTCACCCCACATGGACACCACGTGTTCTCAGGCTAATTTGTACACTGCAATTACGATCATAACTTTGGAGGAAAGTTGGAGATTTCGAAGCTCGATTACTCGTAGATCTGCAATTTCTCACTCTATTACCATCCATTAAAATGAAAGGCCATAATCCTTTCTGTGGCTGGTGAAACCATTGAAATCTTGAAAACCATCAAGGTGGTCACGCGGCTACAACTTGATAATTATTATTGGGCGTTACAATTTAATCGCATACCTGTAAAACCACCAAACACCCTTTGCATTGCAACCACGAATCTGCCATAACTTACCTGCACACCCACAAATGTGCCATATTTGAGTGAATTGTTGCTATATTGGCCCATCCATAGTGCCAACAAATTAGTTGACTCTTGTGGTAAGGCTAAGGTTGTTTTACTTCATAGTCAGCTGTGTTTTGGGTGCCCTTGAAAAATTATTGGAAACACCAAAGAATAATCTCTTTGCCCCATTACTTTGCAACAATTGCATTGTGAGGTCATTACCAATAACTGCTTAAGTGTATGGACAAAAATAACAGATTTAAACTAGAATGTATACTCACATATTGTTATGCGGAGTTCACTGCAAGCATTGTCTCTCGCAACAATACTTTCAGCCTTACAACAGATATTGAACTGTGCTTCATCTGTAGATTGTGTGACATGGATGACGAGTAGGCTTCCGTTCTCACTCAAATATGTGATCTCTATCATGTCAGTGCCATTGATTGGTTGGTCATTTCTTGTCCAGGTAAAATTGGCATTTGGGAGTGCCCGGTGATGCAGGCTGCAGTTGAGTGTTATTACATTACGCAAGTTTCCATTCATAACAATATCTACATCTGTACCAATGGTGACTTCAACATCTGATTCAGATTGAATTCTCAAGGGAGTCTGAATTCCTGTAGAAGTCTTCCATATTGTAGGTGGCACTAGAATGTCTACATCAAAACAATGATGACGTAACTTTAGTTACAGACACACACACACATTGTCATGATCATATATATTGCGCAATGATGACAAGCTGGCTTGTAGCATTCTCAGCATGATACCTATTTTACTATCTGTCAGTAGCATAATAAAAATATTATACTGTATATCTTCATAATAATATACACAGTGCCATGCATAATACAATATTATCACAATTATTGTATATTAGGGTTCTATCTAGGATTACAATTCTGTTAGGGGGTGGGGGGAGCTCAAGATTACAGTGCATGTCTGCCATGTGGGACATTATCATAATATATTGATGCATAATATCCAGGTAGCAGGATTTCTTTCAGAGTATATAGCGATCAGAGGGAGGGGGTTAATGGCAAAGTACAACAGGTAAGCGGTATCTTAGATAATTACAATCAGTGCAGTACAGTCATGTATAAGGAAGCACAGTTATTATTATTATAATGATAATAATAATAATGATGATAACTAACAAACTAATGAGGATGGAGTGAAACAGTATAAAGTGCAGGAACATTACGGGTCCTGGATTTACTAATACTAACACTAAAATACTAACTACTTCTTTTAATACTAGTACTAGTAACAATAAGTCCAGAAAAACTGCTATTCAGTCAACAGAATCAATTATTATTATTATTATTTATATTATTGTTATTATTATAATGTTGTTGTTGTTATTATTATTGTTATTATTATGATTGTTAGTATTATACTTTACAGGCTCTACACACACTCCTCTACACAACTGTTTAGCAGACTATACTTTTGGAAACATTTCAGTCATTAGAGAAGTCTCCCCTTGTGACAGCCTAGCCACATGTACAGGCTATAGGATGTCACGTGATAGAATCATGACATCACCAAACAAAGGACTTGATAATACATAGTGTGGTAAACCTTCCTTAAATTAGGATTGGTGTTTTGTTGCGCAGGTATGTTATGTCCGATTTCTGGACATAAAACAAAATGGCGGACGTCTTCGAGGTACAATAAATTTTCGCTTCGATCTTCGTTCAAATATAAGCAGATTTTTTGAAAATAGCTAAGATGGCATCTGACATATATACACTTGGCTTCGAAAGGGACAAAAGCTAGTTCTAACTTCTGCGAGTTGCGTATGGTCAGTTTTCTTTACACCACACGGAAATATTTCAAAATGCAAAAAGGCGGTGGTTAGGATCTCGGCTTTTGGACACGAAAGTAGGTTTAACAGAAAGCACAGATTGAAAACTTACTAAATCGAATCTTGGGCGATGATCCTCCACTCCACGGCTGTTATGTCCAGGGTTTTTTGCCCAAAAACAAGGTTCGAAGCTATAAGATGTTGAACATAAACCAAACGGAGCAACGCACATTACCCCAAGATTCGATTCTGAGGGTTTGGTCCTTTGGTAACAACATATCAAAGTTTTAAAGCTAAAAGCCGAGATTTCTACCACCGCCTTTTTCGATAAAGTTTTCTTGTCGAAGAGAACTGTCTTTCCAGGCTAAGTCACGTGTTGTCACATGTTCCGTGAACATCTTTCTCGTATACTCACGTATATGTCCCGCTTGCTAATGATATCATCACCAAAACAAACTATAGGCGTGTGACAAACCCACGCGTTGCCCACTATAACGAAATTCATTTGGTGAAGCCAGATAACGTTGCGCTTTTGGCTGGATTGGGACATAACATACCTGCGTGGCGTTTCACAACGCCAAATTTTGTTTTATCTCCAGACATGCGTGTAAATCGGTAGTATGAGATGTCCAACATTTTTTGAGGTCTGATATAAGCCAAGTGGTCATTATGGCATATACCATACCTCACTCCAATACTGAGTTCGCTATGTTTGTGCAATTACCATACTATATATATATATATGATAATTATATATATATTATTGTGCTCAGATGGATACAGAATACACAAAACATAACCTAAACTGAAACCGATAAAGATTTACTACAACAAATTAAAATTCAAGATCCTATAATACATGCAAATTACAGCTAAACAAAAACAACAATGATCAGTTAGACAATATCATCAATTGCAGAAGATATATATATATATATATATATATATATATATATATAGTCAGCACTGCCCTCCAAAAGAAAGTGACCACCATGAAAATGGTGGCCAATATCAGCGAAAAGCAGGAGTCACAGAAACAACAGATTTACTAGTAGGAAGTGAAGCATATCTTAAACCTATTGGGAATTACACTCTTATTGTTACAAAAGTCTTTTTTGCTTTGTTTTGTCAGTTTAGGCGCTTCAAACTCCTTCCAGTATTGCAGTGTTCGTATACCTATAGCACTTGTTTTGTTGAGAATAGGAGTTAATATATAAAAGCAAGCAGCAAGTTGTTTATCGTATTTAAACTGTTATTTTATCCAGGCAGAAAGGAAAGAATACATTCTAGACCTACAATTAGATTGTTTTTGCTTTTTTCAGCTATAAAGTGGTAAATGAACTTTAGCGCTTTGGCATAGTTGTGTTATCTGGCTTCATTCTCTATACTTTGGCTTGGTCTTTGGTGGGATTTACCTAGAGTTCGCCTAGAATGTTCCTTTTGCTATTCTTTAGATTTAGTTACTTGAATTGGTTGAAATAGCAAAGTAGTAGCTTGAGTCCTAAGAATACAGACGATATCCAACATGTACTATTCTGCGTAAAGATTGTTCGCAGACAAGTCTAAGACTTTGTGTTTGCAAAGTATTACTAGAGCTGTAAACCTTAGGACCTTATGCGATATCTCTTTCCCTTTGTGAAGATTGGGTATCTTAAGAAAAGTGAAAAACAATCGATATTATCGGCGAACAGCCCAAATCGTACATCTGGAAGAAAACGTTATTGGTTTTGGGTAAATTTGAATCCAAAGTTTACTTTAACAAACCTATGTTACAATCCAATGGTTGTTGCAAAGGTTGGATGCATTGTTTTGCTGATAGCTTCTTATTTAGCCGATTTAGAGGTACATTTTTTTCCTTTCGTTCCTAGCTACCATTTTCTCCTATTGGTCACTTTCTATATATATATATATATATATATATATATATATATATATATATATATATATATATATATATATATATATATATATATATGTATGTATATATGTATGCATGCATGTATGCATGTGTGGATGAATGGATGGATGGATGGATGGATGGATGGATGGATGGATGGATGGATGGATGGCTGGTTGGTTGGATGAATGGATGGATAGATGGATGGATGGATGGATGGATGGATGGATGGATGGATGGATGGATGGATGGATGGATGGGATGGGATGGGATGGGATGGATGGATGGATGGATGGATGGATGGATGGATGGATGGATGGATGGATGGATGGATAGATGGATGGCTGTATGTATGTACATGTATGTATGTACATGTATGTATGTACATTTATGTATGTATGTACATGTATGTATGTATGCATAGATATATGTATGTATGTATGTATGTATGCATAGATATATGTATGCATAGATATATGTATAAATATATGTGTGATGTATGTGTGTAAAGATATGTGGCAGTCATGAGTAGAAATTAGGAATTAGGGACATGAAAATTCACTTTTTTGCAGAAAAACGTTCTTTGACATGTGGAATAGTAGTCCTGAAAGTTTGAGTACCAAACTCTACCACATTTCGTGTAAATGGTCCAATAGAACTTTCTCTTCTGCTTGCGATTGTGACTAGAATGTAAGGAAAGAATGGCCGCCTGTCCAATTGCGCCAACAAAAAATGCACTATTTAAGGTGCAAAGAACAATGGAATAGCGAAACAAATTCTTCTTATAGCTTTCAAAGAATCAGTGAGGCTAAATATCTTTTTAAAACGGCGATAACTTTGACTACAACACGGCTAAGCTACCAGAAATCGGCCAAGCTCACTGTGACAAGGTTTTCTTCGAACAACTCGTTCTTGAAGTGCTCGCAGAGATACCTAACAGCTTCGAATAGATGCAAGAGGGGGAGTAGAAGAGGAAGGGTCACTTTGAGTGTCAAACTTGCGGCAGTTATCAGATTTTAGGGACGAAAAGTTCCTTCGTGCACTGTCGAACAAGAAATAACCCCTTCGTTCGTACTTCGAAAATGGTTAGGTAGATTAGTGCAAGTACCAGTACGAAACTACGTGTTCCAGGCTTCAAATAGAGGCCCAGGTCATTTAGATATCTTCAGTAAGAGGCTAAAGAAAAGAGAGGGAAATTCGAAACTCATTTTCTCAACATTACGCAACGTACCTAATTCCTAATTTCTACTCGCAACTGCCACATATGTGTGTATAGATACATATGTGTATGTATATATGTGTGTATATATGTATGTGTATATATATACTTATATATATATATATATATATATATATATATATATATATATATATATATATATATATATATATATATATATATATATATATATATATATACATAGATATAATACGTATGTGTTATATGCAATCTTTAACCTGCTTCTAGCTGTATTTGTGAAGTAGCCTCATCCATACCAACTGCATTGATGGTTCTACAAGAATACCTCCCGACTGCTGTTGCTGGATCATCTGTACTGACTGGAACTGTGATATGTGTGAGGTTGGTAGTGCCTACCATAACAACATCATCCTTAAGCCAAGTAGTCTTTGGTTCTGGAACTCCTTCCAAAACTTTGCATGTTATTGTAAAGCTATAACCAGCTAAGATATACTCACTTCCCCCAATCTTAAAAGTGCGATTACCTCCATTAGCAGAATCTAGTGAAAATTGGTGAGGTGATCCCTTATCAATTTTGGGTGGAACAGCTGCAAACAAGATCAAATGAACTGTGTATATACAATTATGACATATGTACTGCATACAATGTGCCACTGGGTATCTATTGAAATAATACATAAACCTAAATATTATTGTATTATAAACAGGTTATTTTTATAGGGGCCAACTATTTTTTATGGGTATCCAAAATGCAGCTGTTTTTGAGACATAAACAAAGTAAGGGTAACAAATTAGTTACCCTTACCAGTAGGGGTAACAAATTAGTTGCCTCTACAGGTCAGCCAATAGCAATAATACATTCAAATATGCTACATTTCTGGGTCCCTGGTTTGTTATTGGTACACCAAAGAGAAAACTGCAGCTGAAATGAGGTAATCCTGGCACCCTCATGTTTTGCCTTGCCTGATATATATCCCATTTTTGGTTCAAAATCTGAGTAGCGCCAATAAAATGCCCAAGATTTAGCACAATAACAAACTTTGTTTACAAATTCTCCAGAATTGTTATGAAAACAGTGAAAAAGCCAGACACAGTGGAGACTAGCATAAAAATAATTGGCCAGTATAAAAAATAACCTGTTTATATTATAAACTTTAAGATATATAGTCCACAAAATCCCCCCATGAACTGGGTTATGGAGGGGATGTTCAGTTAATTGGATTGCTTTCCGCCCCTTGAAATACACTGAACCAAGAATATTCTTTACATGTTCATCATATGTAATTAAACAGATTATTTTTTATTGTGTCCAATTATTTTTGAAGGGTACCCAGAACACAGCTGATTTTGAGGCAAATACAACCTGAGGCCAACTAATTAGTTGGCTTTACCACAAGAGTCAACTAATTTGTTGGCTCTATGAATGGGCAATTAGCAACATTTAACTTAAATATGGGACATTTCTGGGTGGCCAACATGTTATTGGTACACCAAAGAGAAAACTGCAGCTGAAATGAGGCTATCTTGGCACCTTCCTGTTTTGCCTTTCCAGAGATTCATCCCATTTCTGGTTCAAAATCTGAGTAGCTCCAATGAAATGGCCCAAGATTTAGTACAATAACAAGCTTTGTTTACAAATTCTCCAGAATTGTTATGAAAGCAGTAGAAAAGCGGAGACCACATATAAAATAATTGGACAGGATAAAAAATAACCTGTTAATTAGTGCCATTTCAATAAAATCAGCAACAAACAATTGCTCATTTCCAAAAACATCTATGTCTGATTCAGTGAGATTTCCTCTTTAAATCTTAGTATACTTTCTGTCTGACAGAAATTACAATAAATAATAATATTATATTATATTATACTCCAAAGAACACTCTTTGTGCAAAGAGCACAATTAAATTTTGTTGCTCAACACCGACCAAACATTCCTTGTGAGTATTTTTATACCCCTGTATTTAATTTTCAAGTATTGCTCAAAGAAGGATTCAAAATTAGTTATGTTAGAGTTTGTAGGGAAATATATATAGGCATACATATTATTGTCCAGTAGTGCGTTAATTGGGACTATAATTGCATGCTCTGGATCGAAATATGCGGAAACTTTGAGGTACATGAAATTACGATAAAAATATTACCCATTACTATGGCCTTTGGAACTTGCTGAATGTCAGGTGTGTATACAAAGTTAACACTTTTATCAAACTATATACATGGGACTCTCCAGCTAGTTTGTACTGCTGTACATTTGCCACCTTGACACAGCCATCACAATACAATTTTCAAGATCAGCTAGGTTAGATGAAACATGAAAATGTCCGCACAAAATGTACTGTACGTGTGCTTAAAAGAGTGAAGTGAAATGAGCTTTTGTTGCTGATTGCAAGAAGTGCTTACAACTCACAGCAACGAGCAACTATGATGGAGGCTGAGAAATTGCCCTCTTCAGTTCTGCAGGTACAGGTCCACACACCTTGCAGTGTTGGAGATGCTGGAAAGTCAACTGGATTGTTGAGTAAATGCTGATCAATGTATAGAGGCTGAGAATGTTTAGCCGTAATACTGGGAAACTTAGCAAGCTTTTGTGAAGTGATCCCATCAGGATTTCGGAGTGTGCAGGTCTCGCTCATAAAAGGACAAGTTTCAAGAAAACACACCAGCCCCACACTATATTCGACTTGACCTTGTACATAACAATTATCACATTGATGATCAACTTTCATAGCGTGATGAATGATGGGTGAAGGTTGAGAGCATTTCATAGGGGAAGAATCTGAGTATGCCAAGAATAAGTAGATGTAATGTAACTGCCAAATATGCATGAGATGCACACATGTATCCATATTGTGCCCAGTATGACCTAAGTATAATATCTATTAAATAGTATCAGATTCTGCACTGTCTGATCTCATCTTCAGTGTGTTTGTCAGTGCATGTTCAATTAGTTTATTAAATGATCATGTTTGATGACTGCCTATACAACATTTTGCATTCCCTCTAGATCTGCATTTGATGATGACGGTATTCTATTTCAGCCCTGTCAGTAATTGATAAGGTAATCTGCAACAATATAACAAGAATTTGCCAACATTTCAAGTTTTTATAACCTCCAGGTAAAAAGATAAAGTATGGCTGAAATGGGTCAATTGAATTGTGCATGCTGATAACATGTCTTGCTTCACTGGAGATTTAGGCAAAATCGTGTTCAAATTTTGCATGGACCCAATGAAATTTGGGAGGATTGGCATTAAAAAAGGATCTAATGTTTCATAGATTTGCAGCTGAAATAGTTCTGAAAACGTTTGGTATATCCAGGCTTGGTGGTATGTGACCAAGTGGACGGGTTAGAGAATTACCTGCATGGTTTAATGGATGATTTTGTAGTGCATTAATTGTCACATTGTTGTAGTTCATACATAGCCTTTGATGTATCTGTATGTCCTACCCTCATTGTGTTTAAGGTGCCACTTGACTTTAGTGAATTATATGTTTATGATCGCATGAGTATATAATTGTATGATGGTTGTGTAGATGTGGTACCAGTTTTGTCTGTGATAGGGCAGTTAGACAGTGGTAGGCAGTAAGTTGTTGTACGTCTACAGTTGGTACAGTTGGGTATATTTGGCATCAAGTATGGCCACCAGCCAAATCTATTTAGCCATACATGGGCGCACACGACACGCTTGTATACACACACACACACACACACACACACACACACACACACACACACACACACAAACACAAACACACACACACACACAAACACACACACACACACACAGAGAGACACAAATACACACACACACACACACACACACACACACACACACACACACACACACACACACACACACAAACACACACACACACATGCACACATACACACACACACACACACACACACACACACACATATGCACACACACACACACAAACACACACACACACACACACACACACACACACACACACACACACACAGTCAACCACCTTGACATTCAATACTAGTAACCAACAAAGAGGTGTTGCACACACTGCATCTACCAGATGCATGTAAAGTTATCATTAATCTTTTGAACTGGGCACTGTTCAGGTTCATTTGCAATATACAATGCATCTCCTTTGTACACGAACCAACAGAGCACCATTGTTCATGATCAACTTCAATCACCGAGCCAGAATCATCTAAAGTAAAACAATGAAGCTAAATTAGGAACCCAGATAAGAATATTTATACAATGTTACACAGCTAGTCATGAAGATAACATTTATCACAACAATGTAATGTGTGGTAAATGTTCATTGCTACGTTAATACTAACGGACAATATCTACATGAGCTTCTCGTAGCACAATCATTCAGCAATACAATCATAGAACGTTTCGGTGCGTGGACCTTAACCAGCTATGAAGGTCCACGGACCGAAACGTTCTATGATTGTATTGCTGAATGATTGTGCTACGAGAATCTCAAGTAGATTTTGTCCGTTAATGTAATGTGCATCAGTAGACATTGCATCAGAATTTACTGAATGCTATCAGTGAGCAAAATATACATGAAGTACGCAGTCTCAGAAAAATGGTATAATTTTGCAGACTATTAGGCACATTACTACAGCTAGTGCACACTAGCATGCTATGAATAAACTAAGACCACATTCATATACTGTATCTATGTATGGATCAGTCTGGAATGCATAATAGCTGATTCAGAACCATCTCTTATTGAAAATGTAATGCACTGTTCATGACGTCCTCCATTTTTGTTCACCAGATCTAGAGTAAGATGTAGGGAGTGAAAATTTCTGCATACTGTAATCTCTTCTTCTTTAAAGCAGTATTTGGGAACTAAATAGATATAAAATAATATAATAACGATAATTCTAAACTGATGCACTGCAACATGAAAGGTTCTGGCGAGTTTGTATGCTTCACACAGTAGCAGTGTGATCTGTATTGGTCTATGCTATGGCAGTGCTGGTAATATAGAGTGTTCTACGAATCGCGTGACTTTCGAGCGGCGGCCATATTGGATTACATGTGAACCTCTAAGATGGCGTCCATCGCGAAGTCTTCGTCTTCGGCGTACTTTGACACGCTCGATTCAGCTGCTAAACAGCGTTATACAGAGAAAATCAAGATAATCGGTGGACATGATCCTTACAAATTGGACAATGGCCGTTTTACAGTTGATCCGAGCTCGTTACCATCTGTTAGCTACCCGGACATTGTCAATTACTTGGTGAACAGTCCTAGTCCGTACACTCTGGAGAGTCTCAAAGCCTACAAAGGCTTGGATGCCTACAACCAGTTTGTAAGTGGATGGGTACGAAATGTTCGCGCTGCAGTATTCGAGCAAGTTCATTTGGTTGTTGGAAGGGTGAGTCATGCATGTGCCGGCAGCCGATTATGAAGTGTGTCTTACGTTTTGATGCTACCATTGAGTTAGTGTTACTATGCCTATTTCTAGGTGATGCATTCTCAGCGACTGAGAGAGACTCCACTGAGGCCATGGTTCCTGGCACAGAAAGATGGCAAGATAATTTCAGGACACTGTGACTGCATGGCTGGTCTTGGTGAAACATGCACTCATACTAGTGCTCTTCTTTTCTACGTTGAAACAGCTGTTCGTATTAGGGATGCACGCACTATCACACAAGAAGCTGCCTATTGGAAACTCCCATCATCAGCACAAGACCAAGGTGTTGCCTATTCACCTATTTGCCAGATAGACTTTACTTCTGCCAAGTCCAAGAAGAGACGGCTTGATTCATCAGTGAACAATGATGATTCACGTGCATCAGAAATGCAAAGGACTCCTCGTGTTGTCCCGCAGCCTAGTCCTGATGACTTGGATTCATTTTTCACTGAGCTTTCTCGAGTAGGGTCTCGTGCTGCTGTTCTTTCTGTAGTCCCAGGACACACTGATCCCTTCCGCCCCTTGCCTTCCCAGGAAAAGTATCCTGTAGACTTGCGTGACCTCTATGATCCAGACAGCATACAACTTTCTTTTGAAGACCTAGTTGAGAAATGCAAGCAGCTACAACTTGAAGTCACCTTTGATCAAGCAAATTGTGTTGAGGCAGCAACCAGGATGCAGGCGGCTAGCAGGCTGTGGTATAAATTTCGGTCTGGGCGTATTACTGCTTCAAGAATGAAACAGTCATGCAGAACAAATCCTGACCAACCTTCTCAGTCCCTTGTGAAAGCCATCTGCTATCCAGCAGATTGCAAGTTCACCACAAAAGCAACTCAATGGGGCTGCTCACATGAAGACACTGCTCGGAAAGGCTATGTGGAGAAAATGACTGAGTATCACGAAAACTTTCATTTACAAGCTTGTGGCTTTATAATTAATCCAGAATTTCCGCATATTGGAGCATCACCAGATGGGAAAGTCTCGTGTGACTGCTGTGGTGTCGGGTTTGTGGAAATTAAATGCCCCTATTGTGCCAGGGATTCATCCCTATCTGATTTCGTTACCAATAGCGGGAAGAAATGTTGTCTGAAGGAGGACCATGGACAATTATCACTTAAGGAAGACCACCAGTACATGTACCAAGTACAGACACAACTGCACGTAGGTGGTGTAGATTACGTGGACTTTGTAGTCTGGACCAATGAGGATATGCACATGGAGAGGATAGAGAGTAATCCAGACTTATGGAGTGAGATTTGTAAGAAATCCAAGCAGTTGTTCGAAAAGGCTGTACTACCAGAGCTGGTTTCCAAGTTTTTCTCTCGTCCTCCTGTTTCTACTAGTGCGCCAACCACAAATCACATTTGTACAACAGAACCGGCAGCTAGCGTAAGTCCATTGGATACTACAGAGGCTCCAAGCACTCATTACAATCAGTCAGGTTATTGTTATTGCAGGCAACCCGAGGAAGTAGATGATATGATTGCGTGTGATAATAAAGAATGCCCTATTGTATGGTTTCATCTGGGTTGTTTGAAAATAGACATTGCTGATATTCCTGATGGGAACTGGTTCTGCCCTGACTGTAAAGAGGGGAATTGTTTGTAGCTTCATTTATAATTGACGTTTCACTTAACATACATGTAGTGAGTGTAATTAGTAACTGGAATTACAATCACTAAAAAAAACACGAGAAATACATTGTCAAAAGTTAATCAAAAGGAACAACAGAAGGACAAAGGTTAGTGAGGGCACAGCAAACCACTGCTACCTTGTCGAGCGTGCAAGGCTGCTGGTCAGTGGAGGTTAAAAATTCCAAAGGAAGCGTGCTCCCTAAGATTGTGTACTTCTGACGTAGAGACCCGATCACACGTTCCACATGTATTCTGGCATTTGCGATTCTTCGTGTTCCCTCCACATCAACAGCACTTAGCTGGCTACGACCTCTGGTGTACGAAGGTATACTTAATTGAGCACCTACCATTGCCACGCTGTCCGCAACATTAAAACCTCTGTCAGCCAATACTTCGTCACCTGGGGTAAGGCAATTCAAAATCCCACAGTGTTCCATGACATGCTTGTCACTCGAACGTCCTCCCCATCCTTTTGATATGTAGGAAATTACTCCCTGTGGAGCAATTCCAATAAGGAATTTCACTGTATTGTGATGCTTATACGAGGACCATGTCTGTGCTCTTGCAGCAAGATTTGATGGTCTGTCAATGAACACCTCAAAACAATCAACTACCACAGCCACACGCAATTGAAAATGACTCCGAAAACACATCGGCATAGTTTCTCTCAACTGTTCCCTGTTTGGCCAGTAGATAAGTGGTTGCAGTCGAGTAAAAAGAATGTCCAAGACATTCAAAAATATTTTTGAAGATGTTGAACGATTTATTCCGAATTTCTTTGCAAGCTCAAAATGAGACGAGTTAAGCCTCAATCGCATTAAAACAAGGATTAGCTGTTGGAACTTGGTTAATGCACTGGACCCAGTGTGTGGAATAAATTCTTTCACACAGTTGTACAGAACTGTTAGAGTTGAGATATTAGGCAATCCAGTATACTCCTTTACAGTTTCATTGTCTTTGAAGAATTCTTCATTGATGGTGGTTGAGGCAACTTTCTCTTTCAGTTTTATGTTCTCAGCAAGTAGACGTTGCAGTTCCTCTTGTATGGCAGCTATAGTGTTTCCAACTAACTCAGTCTGCGAATATGTACCACTTTCCTGTTCCTGACAGGGGTTGTCCATTTGGGCTGAAGTCGACTGGTTTGAAATTCTCTCTCTTCTAGCAACAAAGCGATCATGGCGAGCAGTATTCTGGGAACTCAAAACATCTGATAACTTGTTGTGGCCAAGTTTCAGTGTAGGGGCCCAGTCTGGGTCATTAAAGTCAAACAAGGTGGCTGGTTTACCTACAAATATGAATTGAAATGATTCTAAATAAATAAAGATCAAGTCACTCAATAAGCAGACTATAAAGTAGCCTAAAAGTTCCACTATGGGGACAGATTCCGCGCAGATTCCAACACTGGACATACCATTCAATACACAGAGGACTCAAACCAATAGACATGCATGTAGCTTAACCCTTTATTGTGGACGAGCCACTATAGTGGCGCAACCCGTGGTTGTGGAAGATGACGAAAGTTTAGCGCATTTTGTTCAAATTATATACGAACCATACACGTAGCAATAGTAACACACTCTGTAAGTATGAACCTTCTAATATGGATTATAACGAAGTTAGAACACATACTAAAAGTTATCTTCGATCCCGTTTTACGATGTTATGCAATAAATATGCGATAATTTACCGACAAATCCAAGTTATGCGGAACAAAAATGGCGTTCTTTAGTGTGGCTCTATCTAAAATCAGGAACTACGCAGGGAGAATGTGATCGATTTCCTTACTTTGCTTGCCGCTTTACTTGGTTTGCTTCCTGGAAAGAATTGACGAGCTATAATGGCAGATTAGGGCGCTCCGAAGATTGTCAACGTCGAAGGGAGTGACGCTCTCAAATCGCAGGAAAGGAGGCACACTGTTAATGCTAGTTCGTCCTTTCCGCTTTTTAAAGAGGTGCTGTGCCATCGTTTCTCAAGCCAGATTAATTCTGAACTCGTTTTTGTCGTCGTCTACCTGTTCCTGAAACTCGTCTGATGCAGCAATACGCATACGGTACGCTTAGGATTTTGTGTTTTTCTAGCTTTCGTGTTACTATTTTTGTTATCTATCGCTTATGTTGATACTGGTAATATGTTTTAACTTTCGTTAGATGGGCAATTGAGCCAGTAAACATTTAATTCGTTCTTAAAATGACAAAAGAGTTCCAGTCCACGATAAAGGGGTGATTGCGCAATCATATCTTCCACAATAAAGGGTTAAGGAAAACATTATTTACCTTTGATAAAATGATCGGAGCAGACACGGATATAGGATAGATTGCTTGACTTGATGTCTCTAGCAATATTGGCTAGCCATTTCGCGCGTCTCCTCTCCGATAACTCCTTTGTTCTTTCACATTCTCTCGTTCTTATGGCAGGCAAACGGAAAAAAGACTTCTTGTCCCGATCACCTCGACTTCCACAACCATAGACAGCACAAAAATTCACCATCGCAGACCGACCAGAGCGCTAATAAAAACACGTGGCGGAACATGCATGTACTCCAATATGGCGGACGAGTAATTAGTGACGTCACGAAGGAACACTCTATACAGATCTTTCCGGTTTGGTCTGTTAATTGACAAAAGGAATTTAGTCAATCACTTATTGACACCCGTTTTGAATGCAGGTGAATTGTAAGGGAGGCGCTAAACTCTCCTTCACATCAGCTTAGAAGCCGCAGTTATAACCCACCTCCTCGTTGTATGGTATTAATAATCACTCTGCCCTCGCGTGCAAACAACCTAACATATAATGTAGGCATCTCTACTAGAATAATGGCCATGCAACAATCACACAAGATTTTGTCTGACCCAAAAATTTTGAGTCTGAAATTTGGCTGAACACTACCTACATGCTCACTTCATTCATGCACTGTTATGCTGAAGTCATTTGTAATGAGAGCATTTATTTACGTTTAAATTATTTGCTTATGCACCAGCATCAATTCTGTAACTTCTCTAAAGATAGGTCCTTTCACGTAAAACTGAAATTGTCTGACAAAAAAATTGGTATATTCATCATCTGTTTGTTCCTTTTTTCTAACACTGGTCTTAATATAGTGATTATACGATTAAGATAATTATGCTATTATATTGAATTAAGTATCTTATTCATGTAAATTGGCAATCCATAAACTTTAAGTTAAAACTTATCTCATTGTGTAGGACTCTGTGCTATCACTGTTACCTGCAATAGAATCGAGGTTCATCCCTCCAGGATAGGCGTATGAACTATCTCTCCCATGACCAGAGACAATCACTCCAAGTGTGCAGTTTGGATTGCTGTGCTTGAGGGTATGTACTCCATGTGCTTGGGCATCAGGTACTTCATACTGTGCACAATATGCACAAACATCCACATTCTTACACTTGACAGGAACATAGAAAACACTGTCTAGTAGAGGCTGGCCATCAAACAGAATTTGGCTACTGTTAAAGCAGTTGACAGGAACACACAAACTAAGCCGTGCCTCCAATGCCGTTAGATTAATACTGCTGTTAAAGGCAAACAGAAAAGTGTAGTCATTTCTGTACTGACCAAGAGGTGGCACCATGGTCATGAAGTAATCAGAGACTATTGTCCCATTAAATGAACTCTTAAGAACAATTTTCACAACCAGCACAGGAAGAGTAGCCTCTATTGAGCAGTATTGATCGGAGTCAATGTTTATCTGCCTAAACTGTCCTTCATTGAGTTTGAATGAATTCCATAGCACAATTTGTCCTTGGTTGTTCACACAGAGAAAAAAGACACTTGTATGGTCTGCACTTGCTACTAACTTGTAGACAGTCTGTCGATGGAGGTGAAGTGGTATCAAGAAGAGCACAAAGCCAAATGTATCAGCTGGTGGTAGCTGTTGGGTGAGGGGTTTGCAGGCTGTCAACGAGGGAGATACACACTGAACCCCTATGATGAATGTGATAGGGTTATTAGAAGAGATTTTAGAGCCCGTCAGATCTTCTGTAGATGTTAATATGAATGTTTGTCCTTTGAATAATACAGAAGACGTGTATTCAATTCCTGGAATTTTCCTTGCTGGTGTTCCTGGTACATTCCCCTCCAAAATTACTGTGGGTGTTAAGGAAAGGCGTGTGCTATCTCTGAGAATGACAACAGCCATGTATCCCCTACTTCCTCCAGATTTGAGACTGCTGGTTGAAGAACTAATTCCGTAGTAATTGTAAGTTTCCGTTGCTGTTTCAAAGTATGGTAATCCAAGGTAAGGAGCAAAGGATGAATAGCGTTTATCAAGGGCATAAACAATAATGTTCTTACTATTTTTTACTTGGACTTTCAATCTACGTTCATAAGGTAATGGTGAATTTGGATATGGCAGCACAATCCGTGTCAGTTCTTTCTTTCTAGCTGTAACAGTCATACTCGGCTCTTGATAGGTACGCCTATATATAAAAATAGTGAACTGCACAGGTTCAGAATCATCTGTTGTTACAAACTTAGAGTATAAAAGAACCATTAACCCTTGGTAGGGATTGTGACAGTAGGTGAAATTCATTTCCACTGTTGCTGACATCTGTGCAGATACAATGAAAACATTGATTTATGTATGCTCAAAGTGGTGGTAGAGAGTAATTTTATATTGAAAATAGTAATAATTGATTTTGATCAATATAATCTAACATTATTTTCTTTATGATCATTGTCATACTAGCGTTTTACCTTGTACACTGTGAGAGACCATCAGAAAACAAATCATTAGAGGTAACTTAAAGTTAGGACCAGTCATTGTTCTTGTTTGGCAGGTGTAAGTATGCTACTCCTCTGGTATAGGTCACAGCTGTGCTTTCTCCCTTCGGTCACTTGTTTATATATCCTCAAGTTTTAATTCCCTCCAAGTGAAACTTTGCTCTCTATAACACAAACAAGAATGCATATAATATAATATGAACACCAATTCGAGAGGATTCAATTCATAAATTGACAACGTAACGATCACATGCATGCATGCACATGCCAGTTATCTGGCATAACTTAACCACTAGATAAGTAATAGTTAGACTGTATAACTGTCGTCCTTAATGTCTGCTGTTTAAGTTGTACTAAGTACTTTAAGTTACAGTTTACTTCTTATTACGCATTCAGTACATGTCCAATTAGGGCCAACATGGCGTGATATACATATTACCAAGATTTTTATCTTTTTTTTTATCTGCAGATGGTGTATGGATGGTTCAGCCTTCAAGTTATCTGAACATTAAAAACATTATCAATGTTTTTGCTAATTTGTAAGCGTTATAAGGTTCTTTATAATTTCGAGCAATTTAAACTACCTGAAAAAGGACAACGTATGGGAAAAGAACAAAATTGCTGGTGGGCACTGGGAAAAGCTCAACAGCTAAGGAACAGAAAGCCTATTTGTACAATAGTAAACTGGATTATCTAGCGGTTGTATGTTGGGGAAGTGAAAAGTGTCTTCGATTCGTGAGCAATTTATAAAAAAACGCAAGAGCAAAATCACCGCAAGTCTGAATTTTGTCCAACCTTCGAGTTTTAACTTCCCCGACATGGAATCAAAAGGTTTTATTGAACACTCACTTTTAAGTGAGAATTTGTCTATTCAAAAGCTCTTTCCCACCCCCACTGACGTTTTTGTGACATTTCCAACAAGAAGGTGATCAAGAAGCTCAATCACGAGAATATCATGTGATAATTATGCCCCGGGCCTGTGATGTTTTGTGATGCAATCTCGACGGCTGGGTTAACAAGTTAGGACTGAATCACGAGCGAACCGCTTGACTAATAACAAATTTACGTGGCGAACATTAACTTTTATCACTATACACTCCAGTGAGCATTGTCATAACAATCTGGATATGTTCCACGTGCGCAGTCAGTAAGTGTCTAAGTGGTGAGTTGTGTGTACATAGCATACAGAGCTTCAATACTTATTATAGTGACATTGTCCGTCCACTCTCCTGTGATGCATTCCAGATATAATAATAATTATTTTACACATGTAATGTGTCAGAAGTGGTTCCAAGGGTGACAACTATCCCTCGTTTGACACCAAATCATTACAGTATAATGTGACAATTGGAACCCAGATGGATTTATAGCCACCATGGAAGTCCTGCTCCTATACTCTTGGAGCACAGGTATTGCATGGATAGATTGAACGTTCAGGAGAGTTTTATTTGCTTCCTTAGTTTGCTTGAAAAACATTTATAGTCTATGTCCCCAACTGGATTGGATTATAATTGATTAACTATTCATATTTTTCCATTTTGTCAGTATAGAACTTCATCTTTTCTCTGTCCTCTCCATCTCTTATACTGCATAGAATAAATCGATCTGCATTATTCCGTCTGCCCACTCACTGCATGATGTTGGCGGTTGAGCTTCATCAATTATTGCTAAATCCTGTGACGTTACCAAGGAGGTGAACACGCATCCGAAGAACAAAAGTGAACTCTTTCTGAATTTGAACATTTTTTTTTCTTTTGAGAGTCAGTCCCATCTTGTCAAATTTCCAATTCAATTTTAAATGGCCACTTACAGTACAATGGTAAAATCGAAAAAGTCAATTATCTGCTCAATATTTCTTGGACTTTAAAATCAAATTTTAAAGGGACCATTTTCAAGGAGGATTGAGTAGCTAATATAATATCACAACAACTGTATAGAATATATGAAACTAAAATCATACTGCATTATATATTACTTTTAATCACATGTGTAAACACATAAAACGTTTCATTATAACTCACATACTAAATTGAATACCTTCAGAAAAGCAAGGTTTAGTAAAGAACCTGGTATTCACAACAAGTGAGCATAAAACCATGTGCAAAGACATGAGAAGCTACTAATTTAAATCATTATTTTGCATGGTTTATATATGGTAGGTAAAATCATTCATGCATAGGGACAAAGTAACAGTACATATTAGGAAAATTTTTAAGTTACGTACACAATGAAGGAGTGTGACACCATGTCACAAGGACAACCATTGGTGTAGCAATGACTTGTACTTTGGGGAGGGCTCATTCAAATCATCCCACGTCAAAAAAGTCAACCTTATTACAAGCTTGTAACAAGGTTGTTTTATGGTTGTCAAGCTTGAAACAACCTGTTGTCAACCTTGAAACAACCTGTACGTTGTCAACCTTGAAACAAGCTGGCTATCCTTATCAAGCTGCATTCTTAGCTGTATTTCAGAATCTATAGTACATAAAACATATACTGCATTACATTATGATACTATTGTTATAGTATTATATAATTATATCTATCTATCTATCTATCTATCTATCTATCTATATATATATATTATATATATATATATGCCCCCCCCCCCCCCAAAGTATAGGTCATTGCTATGCCAATGAAACATGTCCAGATTGTTATGACAATGCTCGCTGGAGTGTATAGTGATAAAAGTTAATGGTCGTCACGTAAATTTGTTATTAGTCAAGCCGTTCACACGTGATTCAGTCCTAACTTGTCAACCCAGCCATGGAGATTGTGTCACAAAACATCACAGGGGCATAATTGTCACATGATATTCTCATGATTGAGCTTCTTGATCCCCTTCTTGTTGGAAATGTCACAAAAAAGTTCTATATAATATATACAGTCGACCCTCACTATAATGAACCCTGGATACAATGAACTCCCTGATATAACAAACAGAGACCTTAGAATGTACACCTATTTACTCTATGTAAAGGAACCCTGATATAGTGAACACCCTGATATAGCGAACCTTTTCAGTGGTCCCGAGGGGGTTCGTTGTACTGAGGTTTGACTGTATTATACATTGTACATGCATTGTCAATGTATTATTTGAAGGTTAATATTATATTAAATATAATATATAAAATATATAATGACAACATTATATTATGTAATGCCAAGCACATATTATAATTATTATTATTTAGTATAACTTCAATACAATTTGAAACTCAATATTCATAAATAAAATTAATAAATTGAACTGCAATTTATGTGAAACCAAACACAACACAACAATAAACAAACCCAGAGGTCACAACATCTATTCACTTATTTTTCTATTAGGCAGTCTACTGGCGTATACAATAGTTTGCGATGTCTGGAAGTCCATTGTAATGAATTTGTCTTCTAAATCAATTACATCAACAACATTATATTCACCTCTACATGAGTATTATCATGATAATTGAATGAGACAATTTAATTGTATGTGCATAAATTAATGTACTTATATACAATGTCACACAGACTATACGTATAATATAATACAATAATTCAACATCATTATTGTAAAAACACTCATGTAAGTACCTGGATGGTGTATAAGTACTTGAATTTGTTCCATCTCCAAGCCAGTAACTGAATTATTAGAAGAGTAGTGTTATAGGTTTCTGTCATTATTGAAGAAAGTTTTTATTGTAGAGGTCAAATTGAAATTAAACCAGCTAGTTGATGATTTGGTAGATGGTTTGAAAAGTGAAGATAGTATATTGGAAGAAGACGGATTGGAAGAAGAAGCACGGGTAGATTCAACAACACCACAGAACCCCGATAAACACCAAAAAGGTACTAAAGAAAGCCTACTAGGTATAAGTAAGGTGTGAAATGTGTGTACGTTTGAAGAAATTAAAACTACCTGTGACAACAAACAGCCTTTATCATGCTACCATAAGTCATGAAAAGATTGCGTATGTAATAGATTGCGGTTTGGGGCTATTCACAACATATTGCCCTTAAAACATTCTGAATTTATAGATTCCATAGCAAGAATATAGAGCTTATCCAACTGTGTCATGAAAACATTGCGCAAAGGAATTTTCACCTGCAACAGCAATCTTGTTTTACACGCAATCTTTTCATGATTTATGGTATTGTAAGACAGGATTGACTCGATGACATCTATAATATAGACAACCTGGGTCCTGAGTTTAGTCAACTATCCAGCCTTACTAGGTATTTTTAGTTACCACTGTGAATATTTTGTCCTATGTATGTTGTATGAGAAGGTGGCCGGCGTACCTTAGGGGCACAATAAGGGGTAACTCTTAGCCACATATATACTTTAATGAGGAGGCAAGTGAACTCCTCAGACAGTGTGTGGTCAGTAATGTAGCCTGCAGGGTGGGCTCATATCCTCTGCTTCTAAGAGGGGTTCAACATATATAGGATCCCCCTTCTGATGTCAGGTAGGAACAAAAGTTCTCTTGCCCCCAAATGGAAAAGTTTTATTCCATAAATAGCTCGACGTTGGCACCATGAAACCGTGTAGCACCCAGCAGAAAGCAACATTCCGAAGAACATCCCAGTTACTAATAGGTCGTTACTAATAGGTCATGAACCAACATGTGACAGAACAACTGTAATGACAGAAAACGTCACTAAACGCGTATTTGACATTCGTATACGCCCGAATATCAGCTCCAATCACGGGATAAATGCGTGACTAATAACTTGTAGGCGCCGATAAACCACATTTTATCACTATACAAGCTGAGGGGTGCTATCATAACAAATCTGGACATGTCTCACAAGCGTGAGCAAGTACTTCAAGCTGGTGTTGGTGGAAACTGTATCGTGGATTCCGGTGCAAATTGTCACATGTGCTTCAATGAGAAGTTGTCCTCCTATACAACGTGCAGTTATATATATATTCATACACTTCACCCATATTATTATTCTTCCACTCATTAGAATTTTTCTTGTACCGAAGAATGATGGTTTATGAAGCATAGTACCTCATACTACTCAAGTTTCCATTGTATGCAGTTATCACTGAACAGCACTATTGCAACAAGATTCCTTTTTGTTTTTGTAAAGTTATTCATCTGTGGTTTCAAATTTTGACTCTGTTGTTAATTTTTATTGTTTTGCTTACCTCAATAGCGTGTGTGTGTGGGGGGGGGTGTCTTTGCTTGCGGGATGTATATACGTCGAACACAAATCGAAAAGGCAGGTTTGTCCTCGGGTTTGCCAGCGGCGCCCTGTCTTGATAGCATACAAAGACTTGTTGGTTGTTGTCGTTGACAGAAAAATGCCAGTGCTTGCTGTTGGAGCCCGAAAAAGACATTTTCACGATCTGCAGCTGCACAGGTAAGCTAAGACTACTGTACAATTATAGGATGTTTGCGGTCGCGGCCATTTTGCATTTTGCAACACTCAACACAAGTGCACGATATCGTCGCCGATGCATATAGCTGCTGTTTTTTTTGGTTTCTAGAGGATGCTCAGGTCAGAGCTCCATGCAGGGAGGGCGTTCGTTACTTGGTGAATTCCAAGTTTTTTTCGCATTAATTGCTTGTCCACAAATGGCAGAGTGTGCGTCAATTTCAAGTTTGCAGGCGGAAGCCAGCGGTACGTACACTAATGTGATAATTATTCTGTAAGTGCATAACTACGTACGTGTTTATATAGTGTTCAGTGTAGTATAGTGTGTCTATGGTACAAGGACGTCTATATAAGTTTATAGCATGCATGTAGCGATGCACATAACATTTTATGACTTATATACATAATATACGTACTGCATACATACTAATAATTATACTATAATACATACAATACATACAATATAATACTACAATACATACAATATAATACATACTATCTGTACACAACATGCATGTCTTTCACACACCAATCACCTTTTTTCATTGACAATGGCTATTATATCCCCAAAACTGATTAAATATTATTATTGTTTTGAAATTCTGATCTCTCATTTTATTTTATTTTTTGTTACATCTTTAATTTTTTTGGAATCTTAAGTTTGTACTTTCTCTGTGTTTCCTTTGTGTTTTGCCTTTGTCCCATTTTTTTTCCTGTTTTTTTTTCTTTTCTTTTCTGAGTGCCACTTATAGTAGCCTCTGGCTAAAGGTTCCCCAGATTAAATAAGAATACCTGATACCTGATACCTGATACGTACGCTTGCTTGCCTACTCAAAGGCATTACAAAAGCGGAAAGTATTGAGTGTCTATGATTGTACATATTGCACGAAATTAATAATATTATTATATTATGAGCATGATACAATAATAATGATATTCACCATAATAATTATTGGCAAAGAATACAAAAATACAGCATGCAGCGATAATTTTACGCATGCAACAGCAACAGCCAGCTGGGTCACATGCATAGTACAATGTAGACGGTGCAAAGGGTACATCACAGTACATATAGTTCTTGAATGATCGGAGCTCCAACCATGTTACTTTTGCGAAGTGCCAGAATAGCACTGAAGAATAAATTGATGGTTTGTCAGGGTGTTTGGGCAGAGAACCTCAGAGGTCTAAAACAGCACTAAATCACTTATTATCCCGTATAAGGTTTGAGTGCAAATGAAATCCCCATAATTCACATTCATACACAGGGTATTTATAACCGTCCGGGAATAAAATGCAAAAATGGCCGTCTTGAAATAGCGTCACAAATTATCGATCGTTTCTACTTCGTTGACCATATTTTCGCCCAGTTCTTCCTTTTGGACGAAAGTTGTATATATTCCGTGCATGTTGGTACTTAACTAGCGATTGTTTCTATTGTCTGAAGGAAGATAGCGAGCTAGGAATACATAGCAGTTTTAGACAAACTTCGCCTTGGTTAGACCTCAGATCCCTCTCAATTCCCATCAAACAACACGAAAAGACAGAACAAGTGGTGAGCTATCTGAAAATTGTTCCGGGCTATAGGTTATAATCTTCCGTAAGAAAGTTATAACCGAAAAACCTGTTTTTTCACCCTTCAAACGGCCAAAATTTAGCATAAATGGTCCAATTGCGAAAAACTGCTTGATTGTAGCACTATGCCCGGAACGATTTTCGCAAACCGAAACATCTTAAGATTCCATCGAAGTTGGATTTGGAGAGATTCGAAGGCATCTGAGGTCTAACCAAGCGACTTCATCTTCGCCCTCAACAAAACTGCCATTTTCGTGACGTTTCACGGATACGTAGGCAAAACGTCACAAAAGTCGCCTTCTTCCCCCATTCTGTTGATACGTGAAATTTCGTATGTCATCCGAAAGACGCCAAATGACGCATTAAAAACAGCCGCTAATTGATGACGTAGAAAACAAGCACCGCCCACAATCGGAACAAGCAACAGACGGTTATAAACACCCTGTGTAGTTATAATTCCCCTCAATCACCACTCCCCATGTGCACCAAAAATGCAGGTATTCCTTTGCCGCCCTACTGATTACGTAAATAATTTTCCATACATAAGTGAATAATGCTAAATGTACGTAAATATTATATAATATATTATGTAGTAGGCATTCTAATTACATATATATATTGTGTAATTATGTGTAATTGTCGTCCAATGCGGAAGCTACGCCAGCATCAGCCCATTTGTTTGCTATTGACTGAAATTGAAGACTCTGATTTATGCATAATAATATTATAATTATAATGCTAACAATATACAGTCTGCTGCATTACTGCATAATGAATGTATATATTAGGTGCAACTAACACTGTGCAAAAAGGATGATTATTCCATCCAAAGATATACACATTGTCAATAATAATTTTAAATTACGCTGAAACATCAGGTCATTGCAGTTTTTATGTGATAATAATTCTGAGTGCCAAAAAATTGGAGCGATACAAATACAAGTGACTATGATGAAAAATTATTGTGTTTGATGTGTAGACTGAGTGTGCTTAGGTTCATACTAGTTGCATATCTCGGGTCACCGAAGATCAACAGACAGAAGACGAGGCTGCCAACTTTAGCTGACATATCATGGAGGATGAGGATCTTGGCATCATAGATACCATTTATGTTGGCATAGAATCTGATGAGTCTAGAGTCCCGGTGGAGCTGGACACCTGCATGTAGTGAGGGAAGCCAAGACATTAATGAAATGACTCCTATAAACATGAGTATGGATGAAAGCAATGAATGTGAATTGACTGGCTAGCACGAGAAGTTACCTCAATCGAACTGTTGCTCACAGCGATGCAATGCACAGTTCAGTTTGCTAGAGATGGAAAACATCCAACATGTATTCCAGCACAAGTCCCAAACTGAGAAAAAAAAACAGTTTGTACTCGACCAGCTAAGTGTAACTCCCAGTGCATCCAAATGTAGCTTCTTCCGAATGGAACAACTCATTGACAATCTAAATGGATGGAAAGTGCATGTGCAAGCGATTGTTTGTATCTATCGCGGGAACATCATACTTACGGCTGAAGAGGATATATATGAGGCATGGGAGTCTGGCGTAAGACAATTTCCTGGGAGATTGAGGAAGCCAAGGTCTTTGTCCACAAAACACACCACCATGGTGGCTTGGCTTGAGGCATATGCCAACAGGTTAGGGGAAAAGATGCCCAATGTCGAGCAGATCCACCTTCCCCACTTTTTGACGAAGAAAGCTGTGTACGAAATAATACCGGAAAGTAAGACACAATGCACATACGTATGTAAATAACGTTATGTCACTTATTATTCTTACTACTACAATCACTGCAAGAAGGTGGCCTTACAAAGAGGACATCATTTCTTTTCAGCATTTTGTTGCCACGGGAACGGTGAAATGAAACATCAGTATCACAATCCCCAGGGTATATACTTCACACCAGCAAGTGCTTTTAATTATCCTTATATAATACCATGGAAAATGACAATTATATAACAAAATAATAAAACAACTCCATCTAAATGGAAGGAAAGTGTGCAAGCGATTGTTGGTATCGTGGGAACATCATACTCACAGCTGAAGAGGATATATATGAGGCATGGGAGTCTGGCGTAAGACAATTTCCTGGGAGATTGAGGAAGCCAAGTTCTTTGTCCACAAACACACCACCATGGTGGTTTGGCTTGAGGCATATGCCAACAGGCTAGGGGAAAAGATGCCCAATGTCAAGCAGATCCACCTTCCCCACTTTTTGACGAAGAAAGCTGTGTACCAAATGATGCCGGAAAGTAAGACACAATGCACATATGTATGTATTACTAAATAATGTTACGTCACATATTATTCTTACTACTACAAACACTGCAGGAAGGTGGCCTTGCAAAGAGGACATCATTTCTTTTCAGCATTTTGTTGCCACGGAAACGGTGAAATGAAACATATCACAATCCCCAAGGTATATACTTCACACCAGCAAGTGCTTCTAATTATCCTTACATAATACCATGGAAAATGACAATTATATGCATGCAGCTATCTTCAGCTGTGCAAAACATGGGTGTCTAGATATTAGCATTTAGCATTTCAAAATTCTACTATTTGAGGGGCAGGCCTGATACGTACCATACTAGTGGGCTTGAGTATCTATACATGTATGTAAGTACGTAGTACTGTTCTGCTCCTTAAACGTAGACCGCATGTTTAATTCTTTTTTTCGATCTTTGCTCTTGTTAGTGTTACTATATTTACTATATGGTTCTCCCCGTAGGCTATCCGCACTACGCACTCTGAAGGGTTCTACTTTCAACAGCTTGCTTTTACCGGAATAGAGGTATTAGCAGTGAGTGCAGAAGGTGACAGCCGAACAAAAGAACTGACGACTGACTATGTCAGCATCGGAGCTTAGTTTACGTAAAGCAGGCTGGGACAAAATTTATGATTTGGACGTAACCCACCTTGTTCATGTTCATGCGATCGACCACATACTCCGTTTTATCGACTGTTCTACGAGTCTATCTAGAGGCTCAGGAGTTGCTGGATTTCCCATCATTTTTCACGAGAATACGGCAAAACCTGTAACTGTTACACTCAACCAGGATAGCAGCCTTTTCACCGAGGTGTATTGCGTAATCACTAATGTGGGGGTTCCCCTTATTTCTGACGCGCCGGGGTCGGAACGCCCCTTGACTGCCTCGTGTAACGTTTCTAAAGGTGCGTTTCACCAAAGACCCTCAAATACCTATGGATTCACGTCCCCTTTGTGATTATTGTTCATAAATGTATACAATTGTGGCCTTCACCCACAATCTGCTACCTTTAGCTCTAGTTTTCATTGTATTTCGTTGTCACTATTGTTCCTTTTAATCTTAGTCTAGTACCTGTATTCACTTGGCCCTACATAACGTTTCCTCGGTGTTACATGCCAGGATTCTGGGCACAACTCACACTGTACGCCATTTGTACTCCTGAGTGAGATTTTTGTCCATTGTTGCCCCTATGAGAGCAATAAAAGGGTCCCCCAACCCCCAATGATCTTTGATTGCAAGTTGTGAGCTTTTGTTCATGTGAGAATGCAGGATTGTGTTAGGAAGAGCAGTTCAAACAAAGCTTTCTGCATGTACACATCTATAGCATAGTGTGCCTTGTTGCTGGAATTTCAAGTTGTAATGTTAGTGCACATCTTCTACTTTCCTCTTCTTCTTCTGATGTACATCATTCTCATGAATGACTTGAATGAAGCAGTCCTTTGTTGCAGAGAAAGTGTTCGACTGCCTTGCAGATCTTGATGTAGGCTAAATGTTTGGTGCTGGTAGACAAAGTAAAATTTGATGTGGCAGTGACTCTTATTGCAGTAACTGTTCTTTTTTGATTTCTTTAAGTTTAGGATTGGCAGCAATGAGTGAAGATCCAGAGAGTAAACCTTCAAAGGGGGATGACCTCCGTGAGTAGTGTGTTTAATTGTGAATTTGATCCCCGAGGGCATTTTCTATTGTCTTGCTTATGCTTTTATATCTTTCAACTTCTGTATAATCACAATTAATTTTTTCTATGTAATGTGTGTGTATATACATATGTCCCACAGTACAGACATTTTGAGCCAAGGCTATGAAGTGTACAATTGTATACAACATTCCGACCATGATGTCTCACATTAGAAATCATACCAATATGCTTATTTTGTGAGCTGGTTTAATTGTCAGTTTTACTTACTTTCATTGTTGCCTTCATGTAGCATCGGAAACCAGTAGACAGGAACCAAAAAGTGGTCCCTCAAAAGTGGATACATCCGGTAAGGATCATGTGTATACTAGTGCATGAAGAGGACTTTTGATTGATTCTGTTAATTCACTCACACTACCCCATGTGTGTGTACTGTACTACTTGGAATGTATGGCAAACAGTACATTACACACATTAGATTACTGTCTTCTGATAGCTTCCTCAAGTGCTATCCACAGTGCACTGGTGCATGCTTTGCTTGACACCAAGTGCGTGTGTTGCTTCCCTTACATGTCACAAACTGAACACTATACCCATCACAGTTGCACTGTACCAGACATGAGCACTACCCATCACATGTTCACTGTACTGGACATGAGCACTACCAATCACAGGTACACTGTACTGGACATGAGTACTACCCATCACAGGTTCACTGTACTGGACATGAGTACTACCCATCACAGGTTCACTGTGTGGAGGATGTATACGCAAACCCAAGTTTTGTTAGCAGTAGGGATTCTGTTTGAGGAATTGACTTACAGTCGGTGAAGCCTCTATAATAAGGACCCCATTGGGACGGCAGTAAGCTGTCCTGTGTATGGAGGTGCTCCTATACCTGAACAAATGTACTATTCTGCCAATTTCAGAAGTGTCCTCCAATAGAGGTTTCTCTGTAATACAATGTCATTTCATTAAGCATTTGTATACTGTAAGATATATATATATATATATAAAGCTACAAATTTTGCATGTGGTACATTTACATGTGAAAGTGATTATGCAAACAAATCCGTGTTCCTTCTACAGTATTGGCTATAAATTACTGTATGCTAGAAAATTTTCGTGACAATGCATCACTGATTGCCTGCAGCTTTAGTTTTGGACACTAACTTGATTTGTGCTAAACATAGTACGTAGATTTTGAACAATCCAGGAATGCATGAACCTTTTTCCTGCAAATAGTAAAGAAGGCGTATTGGACTGACATGTCTTAAGATACCTGTTGAGAACACTGTTTTCTGTGTACTTTTCATTAACATGTGCATGTATGTACTTTTCATGGAATACTCGTGTGAAGCAGTTCTTTGTTGTAAATAATGAGATTGACTGTCGTGCAGATCTTGGTGTCTAATAGATAGTGTAGAACAAAGTAGCTGCGGATTTGTCATTGATTTTAGTGCTAGGTGACATTCCTTGATTGCTGTTTTATGTTTATAGGATTGACAGCTATGAGTGATGTACCAGAGAGTGAACCTTCAAAGGGAGATGACCTCCGTGAGTAGTGTGTTTATTGCTGTGAATGTTCGATGATATGGTAAACTGGGGTAATTTGGAACAGTGGGGTAATTCAGGACAGTGGGTTATGAGCAGTGTCAGTTGCAACGCACACACATTATTGCTGATCATCGTTGATTCCGGGAATTGTGTATATATTCAGCATTTTTTGTTAGCATGGCCAGACAGCTTATCCATAACAAACAAGTGATTCGAATTTAAAAAAACTCGCAGGCCGCTTATGGTCCTGGAAACTCTAATCCGTCTGAGACACGCTCAGTGACACATTAGAAACAGCTGCTAATTGATGATGTTGCTTTTCTGTTTAAATTGATGTTCTGTTTAATATTTTCTGACGTACGGTATATGATAGGGTTAGTGTGCCTGCCTGCATTCCGGCAACCCAAAAATGAAAACCTCATCCTGAATTAACCCAGTGTTCCGAATATCTTTCTTTGCCCTATTTCTGTTCACCTGGATCATGCTCGTATAACGTTTGACTTCTGTATAATCATAATTTTATTCTTTCTACATATGTATATCCCACAGTACAGTCATTCTGATGGTAATATTACACCTGGTTTATATGAGGATAATATCGTATTATAGGGAGGAATTTTTCACTGATAGGGATTTTTGTGAATCTTCAAAAGTTGTCAAAATAAAATTTAGCATTGAATTTTTATATTTTCGCAAAATTGGACTTTTGTGTGTACCATTTCTTTGAAGGTAAAGCCTATTCCTTGGAGAATCAGTGGACTGCTGGTCCATTTCCATGAAGGGAAGTGTACTCTTCGATCTTACCTTGTACTTTGCAGGTGAACTGCACTGATGTTGACTTTATGCACCTTCTCGTTAGCATACCACAATGTAGCTCAAATAGCCCTTCGGTTATGGCAAAGAATCCACTTGTATGCTTTATCCATTGACGACGAGAGTGAAACTGAAATGCACGAGGCACAACTCCAATACATGGAGCTGCCGAAAATGGCTGCCTGTAAACAAACAATGGCAAAATAAGTTTTACGAGTTGAGTAGGGCACATGGAAAGCACCAAATTAATGTCCTTGTGAAAATCATTTGTGAGTTTCATGGATAGTTATACTTGTATTGTTCTCTTGTACATGTGTAGCATTGAAAAGTAGCAGTCAGGAACCAAAAAGTGATCCCTCAGAGTTGGAGTTGCTCGGTAAGAACCATGTATGATAGAGCATGACGTGGACATTTGATTGATTCTGCTGTAGCCGTTCCAAGAGAATTTGTTGGATTGTACTTTGTGCTGTGTGCAAATTCCTATACAGTGCGCATGTGGCAGTTGGGAGTAGAAATTAAGAATTAGATGTGGGACATGAAAACTCACTTGTTTGCAGAAAAACGTTCTTTCACATGTTGACTTATAGTCCTGAAAGTTGGAGTACCAATCTCCACCAAAATTTGTGTAAATGATCCCCTAGAAGGTCCTCCTCTGTTCGCAATTGTGGCCAAAATACAAGGGAAAAATGGCCGCCAGTCCAACGGCGCCAACAAAAACTGCACTATTTAGGGTGCAAAGAACAATGGGACAGTGAAACAATTAAATACTTCTTGTAGCTTTCAATGTATAGGTAAATCTAGGTATCAATCCTTTGGTAAAAATAGGTAAAATGGTGATAACTTTGACTACAAAACTGCTAGTGGCTACCAGAAATCGGCCAAGCTCACTGGGGCGAGGTTTTCTTCGAACAACTCGGTCTTGAAATGCACGCAGAGATACCTAACAACTTTGAATAGACGTAGGAGGAAGAGTAGAAGTGGCTGGTTAACTTTGAGTGCAAAACTTGCGGCTGTTAGCAGATTTTAGTGACAAAAAGTTCCTTTGCACGCTGTAGAACAAGAATTTGTACTTCGAAAATAGTTGGCCAGGTTGGTACACTCTAACAGTACGAAACTACGCATTCTAGGCTTCAAATAGAAGCCCAGGTCATTTAGATATCTTTTTTATGAGGCTGAAACAAAGCTAGGGAAATTCGAAGCTCATTTTCTCATCATTATGCAATGTACCTAATTCCTAATTTCTACTTGCGACTGCCACACATATACCTATATATGCTGTGAAATTTTCACAATTGTATTTTTGTGGATTTCATGAATAGGATGAACTTGAAAAAATTGTTCCTTGAAACTATTTTTTATTGATTATTATTATTCTTAATTTATTCATTCAATGTTGGTGCATTATATAGCAATATGGCTGCTATCCAGCACCGAAGATTGCAGGTAGATTAGGCACCCTTGTCTAATAAACAAAGAATAAAGATGAGAAAAAAATCTTTGTATCTATAAGTGACCTACGACACTGTCTTTTAACAATGCACACTGGATATTGAGTGTGCGAGTTTCCCGCTTGTTGCCTCGTAAACCAGAGTTAGGCATACATATTTAAACACGAAAAACTTAAAATATTAACTAAACCAGGGTCTACTTCCATTCTGTCTTTTAGTTGAAACCATTTCATTCACACCACATGTGTTTGTGAAAGATGTCGCGCAACGGCCCATTCACTCGGGCAGTGCAAATGAATCTTACGATGATGTAATATGGTTAGGCTATTGTACAACAGAGAGCTGCAATAATGAAATTGCAAAAGAAAATATGCCTACCCTCCTGGAACAAATTTTGCAGTAGTACATGAAAATTTCGTGATGTAGGGTACGTATGATGCTGTGTGGTAGTTGAAGATGTAGGAATTTTCACACTCTACACCCAGTCCATCTACCTCACACAGGTACAATGCAGTGCTACTTAGTAGGTTGTGCTGCAGGATGTAGGAATGTACACACTGCAGGCAGTCCATCTTAACTCTACCTACTAGTAGTAGATCAGTGTCCATGTAGCCCCATGTGTGTCTAGCCCTATACCTGTCTATCCCCATGTATGTCTAGCCTTGTAGCTATCTAACCCTATGTACCAAACATCCCTTACCATACAATGCAAGCAATCTATGAGATTGTGACACATTACATTGAAGTACACCTGACAAGCAGGACTCAGCAGCAGTACATGGTTGACGACACAAGCTACATGTACAAATTTCTATATAACTTTGACTATTCCATCCTACACTTCGTATTAGAATACTGGTAGTGCTACCATTAACTATTGCTATTCTCCTTTTATCACAATGATACATATCATACATTTATTGCACTATATTTTATGATGTTTCTATTGTTTACTTGCAGTTCAGGAACAGTTGACAAGAAGTAAGTTCCCCACCACTCCCACTCCCTCCATCCTATACACAGTACCAATGTACAGTATTGTTGTATCATGTAATGTGACCAAGGTTCTGTTTGTAACTGATACTGTTTATCCACATGTTGTGTTTGTTGTGTTTTGATGCGTTTCTAGTCTTGTGTAACTCTACCTACTAGTAGTAGATCAGTGTCCATGTAGCTCCATGTGTGTCTAGCCCTATACCTGTCTATCCCCATGTATGTCCAGCCTTGTAGCTATCTAGCCCTATGTACCAAACATCCCTTACCATACAATGCAAGCAATCTACGTATGAGATTGTGACACATTGCATTGAGGTACACCTGACAAGCAGGACTCAGCAACAGTGCATGGTTGACTACATAAGTTACATGACACAAGTTTCTATGTAACTTTGACTATTACCTGATCACATGACAACACCATTGCTGACTGTTGAAACTATGCATGCAAACTAATCTACAATCCACCCGATACCTGGGATGGTGTTCTTTAGCTTGCTACATAGTAAGGGTTTGTTAATAGGCATTCTCATACCATTGGATCCTTGGATGTGATTTGCAATCAGGTAGTACTGCCATTTTCTGTGTTCGCGTTTCCTTTGTTGGTACGTACATGATAGGAGGTGGCGTGTGGAAGGTATAGGTTCAGGACCAAAATAATAGCGAGAGATCTATCTCAATGATTGTTTGAGATTCATGTCAATAATGCTACTTTGTATCTTGTGGATGTGAACAAAACTATAGAACAAAGTCAATTATATATTAGTAGTCCTCCAATTCCTGTTGCAGTATTAAATTTTGTGCATACAGTATGTGTGCACTTATGTACAAAATGTTGAATGTGCATTGCTGTTTTCTGTACAGAGCATTAGCCTTGTCCACACAAAGCCGCGAATCCGGATTGAATGCGCATTGAATCTACTTAAAATTCATTTTGGGGGCGTCCCCACGCAATGCGCATCCGCGGAAGTGAATTTTAATGCGCATTACTCAATCCACATTCGTAGGTGGATTGAAACCGGATTCGCCAATCCACCTCAATGCGCGCGAAGATGGCTGGTTCAGCTTGGTCAGTCGAGGAGACGAGAGCGCTGCTCAATCTGTGGGGAGATGAGAGAGTACGAGGGATTTGGATGGTGCTACGCGAAATGGCACGATTTTCGAGCGTATTCAATGGGAACACACAAGAATGGGTTACCAAAGGAAGTGGCAACAGTGTCGTGTTAAAGTGAAGAATTTAACGGCCACATACAGGAAGATGAAGGATGAAAACAACCTAAGTGGGCGAGGAAGGTCTGATTTCGTTTTTTTGACCAAATAGATCGGGTTCTAGGAACACGGCCAGCCTCTAGACCCACTAATCTGCTTTCAAGTGGCACCCCTAAACCACCCACAAACATGACCACCAGTGAAGACCCTACACCCGAAGATGGTCATCAAATCATCGGGCAACTAGATGAGGATGAGAGGGAGGAACTGGACAGCTCTCTCCAACAGCTAAGCAGCAGGAGTGAGGCTGACACTCAGGGAGGAGAAATAAATGGAAGTAATACAGCTGCTACCACCATCACCGACTCTTCCATGACTGTTATTGTAACAGCAACAGCAAGAGCAGCACTAATACCACAAACAACAACACTAACATCAGAACCAACATTAGCATCAACCACAACAACAACATCAACAACAACAGGAACAGCAGCAACATCAACAATGCCAACTACAATAGCAACAGCAACAGTTACATCAACAACGGTTACAAGCAGTACACCATCAACGTCAGGGACATCTACTATTCGTAGAAAGAGAACAGAAGCGGACAGAAGGGTATCAGAGGTTCTTGAAAGGTTGGAGAGGCAAACAGAAGAATCAGACAAGAGATTTATTGAATTGGAAGAGAAAAGAATGAAGACAGAAGCAGAAAACGAGGACAGAAGAAGAGCTCGAGAGGAAGACCACATGATCAGAATGCAGCAGATGCAACAAATGCTGATGATGTTCACTGGCTATGGACCTCCTCCTTTTCCATATCCACCAACGTCCATACCCGGTATCCCTGCACCAAGACAGGAACAGCCATCACAACTGCCTATCACCCCACACCCTTCGCAGCATGATAACTCACAAGATCCTCCCAGCACTAGCTCGTAATAGGTAAAATTTGTTAGTCAACATTATTAATAAGTATTGTATGCATCATATTTATAATTATTGAGAGTATTACTACCAACACAACTGTATATACTCTTCCTGAAAACACACTTAGTCTCATAACTGTCAGTGAGTGTTTGGTATATAATAATTATTACAATGAAACAATGTAATCTGTAAAAGCCTCTCTTATGGCACGACTTGTAGGCGTACCCGTACCTGGTCCTGCAGCAGCTGTACTTCGGCTGCTGCCATTTCCTGGATCCTCACTTTCAGCTGTGCATGAGTCCTCTTGGACCACCACCCAGTCCTCCTGACACATGTCCCCTAATGTTTCGCATATGTTGTGCAGGACAACACATGCAGCAACAACATGCGGTTCATTTTCTAAATTATAGTCCATTCGTTTTAACAAACAACGCCACCTACCCTTTAGTCGGCCAAAGGCATGTTCTACAGTAATCCTGGCTTTACTGAGCCGAAAGTTAAAATTCCTCTGTCGTTGAGGCATCCCCACATGTTCTGGATATGCTTTCATGACCCATGGTAGCAAGGGATAGGCAGGATCACCAACTATTACAACAGGGAGGTTGTGCCCATTGATGTTCCTTGGTTGGTCTGGAAGCAGTTGTCCACTTGAGCCTTTTTGAAAGAAGTCAGAGTTTGAAAAGATACGTGCATCATGAACTCTACCTGGCCAGCCTATGTATGTATCTGTAAATATGCCCCGAAAATCTACAACTGCCTGCATCACAAGAGAATGATAGCCTTTACGATTAAAATAGTCTGTAGCATTTTGTTGTGGCCGTATGATGGGAATATGTGTCCCGTCAATGGCACCAGCAACTTGTGGGAATCCAGACTTTGCATCAAAGCCACGAATCACCTGGGTTAATGTTTGATTTGTAGGGAACCGCACATACGGTACAGAGCATAAAAATGGAAACGGTAACCGATAAGCAGCACCATTTTCCCACCACTTTACAAGGTAACCGCTGTCCGATAACCGTTAACCGAAAAGCAACCATTAAAGGTTAGCAGTTAACGCTTATTAGCGCCGAAATGCCTACACTAAAACGAAGCACCCATGCCAGTTAAACCTGTGATTCGAGTCGAAGTGAGACTATGTCTTTATCCGCGTATACAAAGCAAAGAATTCTCCAAGTTTACAGCGAAAAGAAACTTTCGTACGGTAAAATAGCAGAAATGCTAAGAGCAGAAGGATTAAAATGCTCAAAGAAGTCTGTTTGGACGACTATCAAACGATTCCAAGACCACGGAACGATTCATTGTAAGCCTGGATCAGGACGCCCATTCAAAGTGACGCCAGCGATCCTTAAGCTGATAGAAGATCGGTTACAACAGGATGACGAGGTTAGCACCATTCAACTAAAGAAGTTACTAGCTGATAGAGGGTACAATATCAGCGAGAAGACCATTATCAGGGTCCGGAGAGACCTAGGTTGGACTTTTCACGGAACTCGCTACTGTCAACTTCTGCGACCCAGAAACAAGGAAAAGCGGGTGATATGGGCCACGGAAAATCTCGACAACAACTTTGATGATGTCGTATGGACTGATGAATCGATGATTCAGTTAGAATACCATCGCACTTTTTGTTACAGGAAGGTTGGAGCTCCCCCGAAACCAAAGCCGAAACCCAAGCATCCTTACAAGGTAATGGTTTGGGCTGGGATATCTAGAAAGGGAGCGACCAACATTTGTCTGATCAACTCTTCCATCGACAGTGCCGGATACCAAGAGATTTTGAGAACTCATCTGCTCCCGTTTCTAGAAACTGTTTTGCCTAATGGGCAATTCCAACAGGACAATGCGCCTTGCCACACGTCACTGTCCACCAGACGCTTTTTGGAGACCAACAATGTGCGGTTGTTACGTACACCACCTGAAAGCCCGGATCTAAATCTTATCGAATACGTTTGGCACGAACTTAAACATTTTTTAAGAACGTCTGCTAAGCCACAGAACAAAGAAGAGTTATTTGCTGGCATACAACAGTTTTGGGCTACTATGACCCCAGAAAAGTGTAGCAGGTACATCGACCACCTCACGAAGGTTTTGCCGAGAGTTCTGGAAGTCAATGGGGAAGCGACAGGCTATTGAATATTATTATCTGAACTTATTACTGTAACGTCTACGTATGCTGTAACAATTATTCACTGTTAAATTTATATTAATGGTTACGGTAGTGTCCATGATGTAATCCACAGCCGGAAATTATTGAGTCATTAATACTAACCACACGAAGTGGAACGTGAGATCACAGAGAATGGCGATGGCTGCCTCGTAAGGCTTGACGATCTGGTTCTGGTACGGCACAAATGTGAAGATTCTAGCAAACGACAGCGAATATTGGTGGCGGCAATTTGGGGACCCCTTACGCGAATTTGCACCGCTGTCCACCTGAAGTGGCAGGCCCGAATGAACCCTTTTCCCCCGTTTGATTTTTGTAATCCTCATCCTCAGCCTTGCCAGGCATAATGGGTACTAGACAACCCCTACCAGACTCGCTTCTGGTTATGTCTAATACTTTATGTTTAAATCTGTGTCCGAGGCTATCTGGTAGGAAGGTAACTCTTAGGTCTTACCAGATTTTTGTATCTTATTGTTCCTCTTTGATTTGAGTAATAATAAGCTTTCTCCAGATTGTAATGTGAATACAAAAATATAAGAAACACATGTAATTATAGTCAAAACATAATAAGAAACATAATAGTCAAAATTAAGAAAAATAACAGTTACAGTAACTAATAATTGGGACTAAGAGTGTCTGCTAAACTAAATGAGTTCATTTTGGGTTGGAGCATACTTAAGTCTCAAATACTTACATCGATTGCTTAAAGCAGACCTGATGGCACTGCTAGTTCCAAAAAACTCTGCCTCTGACATGTGGGACATGTCCAAAATCTCGTAATGGTGTTAATGAGCTGGAATTTGGCCTAAAATTTTCTACGTAAGGCTTCAAGTCATGTGACACGCGCGTGATAAAGTATTTTGTTCACAGACTCAAGTTTGTTAGCGTTGTGGAAATTATTCTGCACTCACGCTTGTGCAAATGCTATTTCGGGCACGATTGATCTCAGACACGCTTCTTTTTATAGAAAACTTAAAGGATCGCATTTACGATCAGTTTTTGTTAGCATGAACGAATTCATTCGAGATCGAATGATGCCCAGAACATGTACAATCAGTTAATAGGTTGAACGAAGACATTCTAAAGAATCAACGTAACACTTACTAGAGCATAGTGTGTTTAAACAAAGATCGCACACCTCGATGTTGCCGATTGCCGAAGGTTCAACTCAGGTTTCTTTGTTGTCGACGCTTGACTTCAATCAATTCCTGATTTTGCTGAAAATGGCCTATAGATCAGAATGGGATGTTTCCGTCGAACTTGATTTTGCTTGCGTATCGATTACTCCCTTGTTTATCCACTTCAAGGCTTCGAGATCGTCCTCACTTTGGAGCTGCAAAGAAGGTCTAGGATGACGTCACATAAAAAATCACATGGCTGTCATGTGAAAGGCGGCTCTTTGTGAAGGAGATCTTGTCAGCAAACTGCCATGTCGTGGAGTAAATCAGAGGATTGTCCTGGGAGCCTTCCGAGGGTTTTATCCTTATCAGTGTTGGGTACTTCAACTTTTTACCCATGGGGGTTTTGATGCTGCGCTTTTCCAGGGAGTTATTGCGGAAGAATTCAGAACATTGTAAGTTTTTCTTGAATATCTTTAAAACTGTTTTGGTATTCAAAACCCCCATGGGTAGAACGTTAGATATCACTGATATGAACATTTTAGTCCATATTCTGTGTCTCTAGGCCTGCGCTCTGATTTACTCCAGTCCAAAAACTGCTGATTGGGACTGTCGGATAAATCGTCGATTATTCGGACACCAAAGGAAAGTATTTGGTTCAAAAGTAGCGCAACAAGTAGCTTAGATGTGTTTATACTGCTTTGAGATCATTAACTGTCAATTTTGATTTGTGCAAGTAAGAAACTGAGGAGTTTTGTAGCAAGTAAAATCACCGACTTCGGAAGCCATTTAAGTGCAAATGGACATGTCCCACATGCGTATATCTTGGAAAGCTCTATACCCAGTTGGGCACCATTCGTAATTCGTGGATTGCTCAAGGTTTTTTCAATCAGTGTGTTCACATCAGGATTTGCAGGCCTGCTCTCGTTGACATCAACCAATGGTCTCCTGGAAATTCCAGTGCTTAGCCTAGGCTGCTGTCTTTGTACTACTGCCTCCAGCTTTGCAAGAACTTTAGTTGTGAATGAAGCAATAGAAGCTTCTATTTTGTCCAGCCGTTCATGTATACTTTGGAAAGAGTTAGCAGTACTATCCAGTGGTGCCATGTCACTGTATATATCGTTAAGAAGAGAAAAATCTGGAGACATACTGACCGCCTGGTTTTCTCCAAAGCCACTGTTCGCCATTATCTGATCAGTCGTTGTAAACTTGAAGGCAGTGAGATGGTCATCAGTTGTGTTGGTGTGAGAGAGGTCAACATTGGCAGAAAGAGAAACAGTAGTGTCTGTATAAACAGGGCGAGTGGCGGTACTGGTGTAAATGGAGTGAGTGGTGGTATCGGTAGGAACAGGGCGAGTGGTGGTAGTGGTAGGAACAGGGTGAGTGGATGTACTGGTAGGAACAGGGTGAGTAGAGGTAGTGGTAGGAACAGGGTGAGTAGAGGTAGTAGTAGGAACAGGGTGAGTAGAGGTAGTGGTAGGAACAGGGTGAGTAGAGGTAGTGGTAGGAACAGGGTGAGTAGAGGTAGTGGTAGGAACAGGGTGAGTAGAGGTAGTGGTAGGAACAGGGTGAGTAGAGGTAGTGGTAGGAACAGGGTGAGTAGAGGTAGTGGTAGGAACAGGGTGAGTGGATGTACTGGTAGGACTAATCTGGGTGAATAGGTTGGTTGGTTCATGTACAAGAGAGTTGGTTAAATGCACAGATCCGGCTGGAGTAACAGCATTGGCAGAGGTCGAGTTCGAAAATGACTGTGAAGGTGTATGAGTTGTGGTGGCTAGTGGACTATTGACATGGGAAACTGCTGGCTTAAAGGAGGCTACAACTATAGACCTATCCGCCTGATTTGGTACTTCAGGACTTGTTTGGTCACCATTTCCCTTAGACAAAGTTCTTCTCCTCTTTGCTGCTGGTGGATTTCCTCCCAAACATGTCACCACTGCTTTCCACACACGCGATTTCGTCTTAATTGTGACCTTCTCTCCATTTCTTATTCCTTATTAACTCCTCTGGCATTTGTCATTCGTTTAATCTTTGAAACTTGCTCTAAGAACTCTTTCCCGTCATATCTTGGCGAACCGTTAGCATAATACCTCACAGTAACTCGATCCATTGTCTTCGCACAGATTGCAGAATAATTTCTTTGACGTGCGATTCTTAACGCCTCGGAGATCACGTGATTGTGAGTGTACGTAAGCGCATACTCGAAACCGTTAACCGTTAAACTTTAACTGTAACTAAAAACCACTATTTGTTAACCGTTACCCGCGGAAAAGTGTTAAGCGGCAAAAGTTATTCTCGTTTCCCTTTTTATGCTCCGTACCGTACACCTGCAGCAAATGCTGGGCAATAGCTTCACAGGTGTCAAGGACAATCTTCCCTACAGTAGAACGACCTAGTCCAAATAGCTCGGCAAGTGTCCTGTACTTGATGTTAGTAGCTAGTCTCCATATCGTGACAGCTGCTCTCCTCTTCAATTCAATTGGCTCCTTCATGATTGTCGAGTTCTTGCTGATAAGGGAGCTCAATTCACAACAAATGTAAGTGAAAGTTGACCTAGACATCCTCAAATTGTTCAACCACCAGCTCTGATCTACCAGGGTTCGAGGAATACTTAGCCACCACTGTGAGCTTCTCTCCTTGGACCAAATACTGCGAGTAGCAAAGTCAGTTCTGCAAATATCCAGTATCAACGCTAAAGCAATCCTGTTAAAAACGACGGAAACAAGTGATTTAAATTGTATGGACAAGTTCATACGGATGCGCTGTATTATTGACCATGTAAGAAGTCGATTTTGCTACTCACTTTTGACGCAGCATCCTCCTCCTGAGAAAAAAACGAAGCCTGACGGCCCGCGCACGCTCAAGCCGCAAGCGACGGCGACTTCGTTCTGCAGAAATCCATCTACGGTGCACGTCCATAAGAAATCTGAACACGAAGCAACTGATCAAACACAACTCGACTACGGAAAACGCCATTTCTTTCGAGACACGTGACAATTCGCGCTTTCTGCAAGCTTGCCGCAAATTATTCAATGCGCATTGAAAGTGGATTAGGTGTGGACGCGACTATTGATTCACCAGCACTCCCATTCACTTCTTCCTATTAGAACATAGGCGTAGGAGCAGGGGTGTTTGGGGCGGCTATGGCCTTCTCACTTTTTGAACTTCGACCTAATATTTTATTTTAGTTATGCAATAAAACCTCTTACAAGCTATTCAATAACATTCTCTAAGTTTTAAAACCTAACCTTCAAACATTTTAAGGCTTAACAATGCATTTCATTCATGTAGCAGTAATCTGTTGTTATCACAGTAATCTAAATCGTTGTGGATACATCTGATAAGGATCATGTATATACTAGTGCACAAGGAGGACTTTTGATTGATTCTGTTGATTCGCTCACACCCCCACATGTGTGTGTACTGTACTACTTGGATTGTATGGCAAACAGTATATTAGTAATAGATTGTACTGTCTGATAGCCTCCTCAAGTGCTGGCTACAGTACACTGGTGCATGGTTTGCTAGACACCAAGTACATGTGTTACTTCCCTTACATGTCACAAACTGAGCACTACCCATAACAGGTATACACTGTACTGGACATGTTGTTGCCTCGTAAACCAGAGTTAGGCATACATATTTAAATGTGAAAAACTTAAAATATTAAGCAGGGTCTACTTCCATTCTTTCTTTTAGATTGAAACCATTTCATTCTCACCACATGTGTTTGTGAAAGATGTTGTGCAACGGGCCATCCACTCAATCAGTGCAAATAAATCTTACTATGACATAATATGGTTAGGCTATTGCACAACAAAGAGCTGCAATAGCGAAATTGCAAAAAAAATATTCCTACCCTCCTGGTACAAATTTCGCAGTAGTACATGAAAATTTCGTGACATAGGGTACGTATGATGCTGTGTGGTAGTTGTACTGCAGGATGTAGGAATTTTCACACTCTACACCCAGTCCATCTAAAGTGCATGTGGAATAGCGTCCATGGACGTAGCCCCATGTGTGTCTAGCCTTATAGCTATCTAGCCCTATGTACCAAACATCTCTTACCATACAATGCAAGCAATCTATGAGATTGTGACACATTGCATTGAGGTACACCTGACAAACAGGACTCAGCAACAGTGCATGGTTGACAACACAAGCTACATGTACAAATTTCTATATAACTTTGACTATTCCATCCTACACCTCGTATTAGAATACTGGTAGTGCTACCATTAACTATTGCTATTGTCCTTTTGTCACAATGATACATATCATACATTTATGCACTATATTTTATGATGTTTCTATCGTTTACTTGCAGATGAGGAACAGTGGAGAAAACGTAAGTCCCCCACCACTCCCACTCCCTCCATCCTATACACAGTACCAATGTACAGTATTGTTGTATCATGTGATGTGACCAAGGTTCTGTTTGTAACTGATGCTGTTTATCCACATGTTGTGTTTGTTGTGTTTTGATGTGTTTCATGTCTTGTGTATGTGTGTACCTGATCACATGACAAGACCATTGCTGACTGTTGAAACTATGAATGCAAACTAATGTACAATCCACCCAATACCTGGGATGGTATTCTTCAGCTTACTACATACGTATGTAAGGGTTCATTACTAGTCATCCTCCTGACCATTACTGTCACATTTTCTTGTACCCGAGTATAGTATAGTCCCTGGTTACAGTATGTTATCAGTGATGGGATAGTATTGCCATTTTCTATGTTTACCTTTTCCTTGGTTGGTACGTACAATGTCTTGATAAGGAGATGGTGTTTAGAAGGTATATGTTGAGGGCAAACACGATAGCTAGAGGTCTTCCCCACAGATTGTTTGACAATCATGTGAATAATGTCAGTCTGCATCTTGTGGATGAACAACCTGAACATAGCCTGTTTTGTATGCAATCCTCCTATCCTGCATTTGGTTTATACATGGGCAGTTGCAATACTTTAGTATATGTGTACTTACGTACTTTGGCACTATGGTAGATGTGTGTTGTCTGATTTCTGTACCACTTAGCATACCTGGGAATGATTCAGTAGTTTACTGTGTGTTGTGTTCAAATTCCTACCTCACACAGGTACAATGCAGTGCTACGTAGTAGGTTGTGCTGCAGGATGTGGGAATGTATACACTGCAGGCAGTCCATCTAAACTCTACCTACTAGTACAGTGAATATTCATTAATCCGCCCCCTGTTAATCCGCCAAACCTGTTTATCTGCCATTATTTTTTTAAACGAATTCAAATGTATGTCAGTAGTATACACATAATCCGCCATTCCATAAATCCACCATCCGCCATAATTTTCTTGAACCAATTAACACTTATGTATGAATTGTAGTAACAGATAATCCGCCACCTTTGATTTTCAAAGATGTTAGCTACTAATAAGTGTTCTAGAGTTGGTCTCAACGTCTTTTACTGTTGCTTTTTGTAGTGTATGTAGACTTGTGTAACTTACAATTACATGATGATTGTGGCACGTGATGTTGGTACGTATATGCTTTTATTATATAGATAATATTGTTAGGTTATAGTATTGTAGGATGATGTGTGACCACGTGTAGTTCTGAGTTATTGTTTTTGAGTATTGAAGAATATTTTGTTGAATAAGAACATTACAAATTGGCGACGAGGAGAATCGTGATCATGGCCACTGTCCACGGATCAGTCGGGGAGTTTTCGGGAGTGGCAGAAGAGTGGCCCCCATATATTGAACGTATGGAATTCTATTTCGCTGCAAACGACGTGGAAGACGAAGGAAAGAAACGCGCTATTCTATTATCTTGTTGTGGTTCAGCTACTTACAGCCTTATTCGAAACTTGGTAGCACCAGGGAAACCGAGTGAAACGACTTTCAAGAATCTCGTTGAGAAGGTCCAAACTCACTTCAACCCACGACAGTCTCCCATTGTACAACGATTCAAGTTTAACTCAAGGTCACAGCAAGCTGGAGAGACATTAGCGGCATATGTGGCTGAGCTTCGAAGATTGTCGGAGCATTGCGATTACGGCGACAAACTCGAGGAAATGCTTCGAGATCGCTTAGTCTGTGGAATTGCTGACAAACGATATCAACAACGGTTGCTAGGGGAGGTGGATCTTACCTTTGACAAGGCTTTCAAAATGGCACAAGCCATGGAGCTGGCAGAGCGTGACTCACAGCAGCTAAAGCCAGCAGAGATTACTCCCATTCAGAAGATAGACGATCAAAGATATACAAGGCACACAGGTCAGAAGGTAGCTACCAGTCAAAATACATGCCATCGTTGTGGAGGTAGAGGTCATACACCATGGAATTGTCGTTTTCGGACCGTTTTTTGTCATGCCTGTGGCAGGCAGGGTCATCTCAGCAAGGTTTGTCATAGCAAGATGAAGGACAGGGCTGCTACTAGCGAAAGCAAGCCTGTGTACAGCACCGAAGAAGTAGTTTCAACTATTGAATCTCATGAGTACTCGTTGTACCCAGTTAGTGATGAAAAAGGTCCGGCGATTCAAACCATTGTCTCGATAAATGGCAAGCCAATTCAGATGGAAGTGGATACTGGGGCAGCTGTTACCATTGTCAGTGAAAGTTTGTGGGCAGAAATCTGGAAACCGCACCCAGCCCCCTCACTTAAGCCAAGTTCAGTGAGGCTTCGCACATACACTGGCTCACCCATACCAGTGTTGGGCACACTATCAGTCAAGGTCCACCACAACAACCAAGAGATAGAGCTGCCTCTCATTGTTGTTTCTGGCTCAGGACCGAGTTTACTAGGCCGAAATTGGCTCACAAAGATTCGCCTGGACTGGCACAGTATATTGGCAACCCAAGTAGAGGAGTCATTGACAGAGGTACTCCAGCGTCATAAGGGAGTTTTCCAAGAAGGGCTGGGTAAGCTGGAAGGCACCCAGGTAACATTACGTGTCGAGTCGGAGGTACAGCCAAAGTTCTACAAAGCTCGCCCCTTGCCATTCGCATTGCGTTCCAAAGTAGAGGAGGAACTAAAACGATTAGAATCCAATGGTGTCATTGTTCCAGTGCAACATTCTGACTGGGCAGCACCGATAGTCCCAGTAAGGAAGCCAGATGGGTCTGTGCGAATTTGTGGAGACTTCAAATTGACGGCCAATACGGCAACCAAAATGGAAGTTTTTCCACTACCTCGAGTGGAGGAATTGTTTGCATCTCTGGCAGGCGGTCAACAATTTTCAAAGTTGGACCTCAGTCAGGCGTATCACCAGCTCGAACTGACTGAAGAGTCACAACCCGTTCTCACCGTGAATACCCACAAGGGGCTATACCAATACCAAAGATTACCCTTCGGGGTAGCATCAGCCCCTGCAATCTTTCAACGGACAATGGAAAATGTACTACAAGGCATTCCAAATGTCTGTGCATACTTGGATGACATCTTGATATCCGGACCTACAACGTCAGCACACCTCAAGAATCTAGAAGAAGTCCTTGCTCGACTGGAATCCTCAGGAATGCGTCTCAAGAGAGAGAAATGTGAATACTTGAAGGAAGAGATCGAATACTTAGGGCACAAGATCTCACGTAGTGGGTTACAGCCAACAAAGAGCAAAGTGCAGGCAGTAGCAGAAGCGCCAAAGCCAACCAATGTTGCGGAACTGCGTTCATTCCTGGGATTGGTAAATTACTATGGTAAGTTTTTACCTAATTTGTCCTCTACTGCAGCCCCCTTGTACGAGCTCCTTCGGAAGAGTACAGCATGGAAATGGAGTGATCGTCAGCAAACAGCATTCCAGAAGCTCAAAGATTGTCTCCAATCGGCCAACCTCCTTGTTCATTTTGATTCTCGCAAGGAGATCATACTTGCATGTGATGCCTCACCATACGGTGTGGGAGCCGTCCTATCCCACATCATGGAAGATGGATCCGAGAGGCCGATTGCGTACGCATCTCGCTCACTGACAGCAGCAGAGCGCAAGTATGCACATCTGGACAAAGAGGCGCTGGCCATTGTTTTTGGGGTCAAGCATTTTCATCAATATATATATGGCCGACCATTTGTCATACATTCTGATCATAAGCCACTGATGTACATTTTTGATGAGACCAAACAAGTTCCACTAATGGCATCAGCGCGCATCCAAAGATGGGCATTGACCCTGGGAGCTTACGACTACCGTATTCGTTACAAGTCAGGAAGTGACAACAACAATGCTGATGGATTGAGCAGGCTACCCTTGCCGCATATCCCTGCTGATGTTCCACAACCAGCTGAAACAGTCTTGTTGATGGAACACTTGGATTCGTCACCTGTGTCTGCCGCAGACATCAGACAGCAGACAACCCAGGACCCCATTTTGTCGAAGGTGAGACATTTTGTCAAAACAGGATGGCCATCAACTGTTGAACACCAAACTCAGTTGTTTTTCAGGATAGCTTGTGAGTTGAGCGTTGAGTGTGGATGTTTGTTGAGAGGTAATCGTGTTGTAGTTCCAACATCCCTTCAAGGTAAAGTAGTGCAGTTGCTTCACGAAGGGCATCCTGGTATAGTTAGAATGAAGTCCTTAGCAAGACAGTATGTATGGTGGCCTGGAATTGATAACTGTTTAGAAGAAAGTGTCAGATCTTGCATCCCTTGTCAAGAGGCGAGGAAATCCCCTCCTCATGCACCACTGAATCCCTTGGAATGGCCCGATAGACCATGGATCAGAGTCCATGTTGACTACGCTGGTCCTTTTATGGGACACATGTTTCTTATCCTGATAGATGCTCATTCCAAGTGG
>CAUJGJ010000040.1:2780300-2787800 GCA_963170055.1 Halisarca cf. caerulea | reverse complement strand
ATTGGAGCTCAAAGTGTCCTTAGAACCAGTTGCAGTGTAGTAGATGTGGTTTCAACAGTTACTCAACTTTGTGCTATGCTGAATTATATAGATGAATTGTTCTGTGAACAGCGCCTTTCCTTAACAGAGCAAGCAAAGCACCACAATCACAATTCGTCGTCTACCGATAGGTTGTGATGTTAGAGAATGTGGAATTTATAATCCACTGAACGGTTGTAAGACACAGTATTCTGTACAAATTCTAATGTTGAAAATGGTGCGATCTATCTTCGGGCATCTAAACTCTACCTACTAGTAGTAGATCAGTGTCCATGTAGCCCCATGTGTGTCTAGCCCTATACCTGTCTATCCCCATGTATGTCTAGCCTTGTAGCTATCTAGCCCTATGTACCAAACATCCCTTACCATACAATGGAAGCAATCTATGATATTGTGACACATTGCATTGAGGTAAACCTGACAAGCAGGACTCAGCAACAGTGCATGGTTGACGACACAAGCTACATGTACAAATTTCTATATATCTTTGACTATTCCATCCTACACCTCGTATTAGAATACTGATAGTGCTACCATTAACTATTGCTATTGTCCTTTTGTCACAATGATACATATCATACATTTATTGCACTATATTTTATGATGTTTCTATTGCTTACTTGCAGTTGAGGAACAGTTGACAGGAAGTAAGTTCCCCACCACTCCCACTCCCTCCATCCTATACACAGTACCAATGTACAGTATTGTTGTATCATGTGATGTGACCAAGGTTCTGTTTGTAACTGATGCTGTTTGTCTACATGTTGTATTTGGTGTGTGTTCTGATGTGTTTCATGTCTTGTGTATGTGTGTACCTGATCACATGACAAGACCATTGCTGACTGTTGAAAGTATGCATGCAAACTAATGTACAATCTAACCTATACCTGGGATGGTGTTCTTCAGCTTACTACATACGTATTTAAGGGTTCATTACTAGTCATCCTCGTGACCATTACTTTCTCATGCTATTGGTCACATTTATGACATACCCAGATATAGTATGCAACTGCAATGAGGTAATATTGCCAATTTTTAGGGGCTGCCACAGGCAGCCCCTATATTGTTTTCATTTGGACTCCCGGTGTGTAACGCTCGTCCGATATATATATATATATATATATAAATATATATAATATAGATTTAAAGAAAAGTCTTATAATAGAGAATTTATATAATAGTAATAGAGAAGTATGAATTTATACAGAAATGAGTTATAGGAATTGTTTTGAAAACAATTGCCAAATATGGCAATTGTTTTCAAAACAATCGTCCAGTTACAATAAACAGTATGTTCAATGAATGTTCAGCTGTGCACTAACCCTTCAATGTTTTGCAAGTAATTCGAGTGTGTGGGGCGGCAGCCCCCACGAGTTTTTAACTCGAATTACTTGTTCTTGTTATATTTTCCTATTTTGTTATGTACAATGTCATGATAAGGAGATGGTGTGTGGAGGGTATATGTTGAGGACCAAAAGATAACAAGAGATTTTCCCCAAATATTGAATGAAGCCACTCTATATACCTTGTGGATGAATGACCTGAACAAAGTCCATTTCTCACTAATTCTTCTATCCTATGTTTAGTTTATGTATGGGCAGTTGCAATATTGTACATGTGTACTTACGTACTATGGTAGATGTGTGTTGTCTGATTTCTGTACCACTGAGCATACCTGTGAATGAATTTAATTTAGTAGATTACTGTGTGCTGTGCTCAAATTCCTACCTCACACAGGTACAATGCAGTGCTACCTTAGAATTTAGTATTTCGTTGCTTTTGAAAGTTGGCGAGCACGGAAATCCTCAAGTGATAAACTGTTCTTCCTCACTTTTCCGTGACCTAATCCCATACATTTCCTTTGAAGTCTGCGCAGTCGCCTGCGGAGAATAGGTATCTTTTGACTTGCACTGTACTTTTGTCACATTTATGACCTACCTGGATATGTTATGCTATCAGCGATGAGGTATTATTGCCATTTTCTGTGTTTACATTTTCCTTGCTTTATACGTACAACGTCATGATAAGGAGATGGTGTGTGGAAGTTATGTGTTGTATCTATGTAGCAGGCTTTTCTCAGGTTAATTATCATGGGGTACACTGTGTAGAGGATGTACGCAAAGCCAAGTTTGTTAGCTGTGGAGATTCTGTTTAAGGAATTGACTTACAGTCAGTGAAGCCTCTATAATTAGGGCATCTTTGGGATGGCAGTAAGCTGTCCTGTATGTGGAGATGCTCCTATACCAGAACAAATGTACTATAATTATGCCATTTTCAGAAGTGTCCATTAATAGAGGTTTCTCTGTAGTACAATGTCAGAACACTAAGCATTTGTATGCTGCAAGATGAGCCAGTCATGAGTGTCTTTTATAACATAAAGCTACAAGTTTTGCATGTGGTATATTTATGAATGGGATTATGCAATCAAATTCCATGTTCCTTCTATAGTATTGGCTATAATAGTATCGCTTATAATTTACTGTACGTTAGGAAATTTCGTGACAATGCATCACTGATTGTCTGCAGCTATAGTTTTGGACACTAACATGATTTGTGCTAAACATAGTACGTAGATTTTCAACAATCCAGGAATGCATGAACTTTTTCCTACAAATAGTAAAGAAGGCGTATTGGACCGACTTATAAGATACCTGTTGAGAACACTGTCTTCCGTTTACTTTCCATTAACATGTGTACGTATGTACTTCTCATTGATTACTTGAATGCATGGAGCAGTCCTTTGTTGTAAATAAAGAGGTTGAGCAGCTTGCAGATCTTGATGCCAGTAGATAAGTGTATAAAACAAAGTGGCTGTTGATTTGTCAAATTGAATGATTTAGTGCTTGTTAAAATTGATTGATTACTGTTTTATATTTATTGGTTTGACAGCTATGAGTGATGTACCAGACAGTGAACCTTCAAAGGGAGATGACCTCCGTGAGTAGTGTGTGTATTGTTGTGAATGTTGAATGATATGGTAAACTGGGGTAATTTGGAACAGTGGGTTAATTCAGGACAGTGGGTTAACAGCGGGTTAACAGTGGGTCAAAAGCAGTGTCAGCTGCAACTTTCACACATTATTACTGATCATCGTTGATTCTGTGAATTGTACATAAGTTCAGCATATTTTATAAGTATGGCCAGACAGCTTATCCATAACAAACAAGTGATTGGAGTTTAAAAAACTTGTGGTCCTGTAAACTCAAATCCGTGTGCATGATGTAATAAATATGGTGTATATGGTTAACAACATGCACTCACTGCATATGGAGTGTGCGAGTTTCCTGCTTGTTACTCACAACCAGAGTTAGGCATACATACTTCACAATAAATGTTAAGAAAATTTAGTTGAAGATCATTTCACTCTTACCACACGTGTTTGTGAAAGATGTTGTGCAACACCCCATCCACTCGGGCTGTGCAAAGAATCTTACGATGACATAGGATGGTTAGGCTATTGCACAACAAAGAGCTACAATCATGAAATTGAAACTCGCAAAATATGATGCCTGTCCTCATGGGACACAATTCACAGTATTACGTGATCACGGTAGTTTCGTAGGGTATTTATGATGATGCTGTATAGTAGTTGTGCTGCAGGATATAGGAGTTTCCACACTCTACACCCTGTCCATCTGAAATACACGTGGAATGATGTCCATGTAGCCCCTGTACGTAGTAGGTTGTGCTGCAGGATGTAGGAGTGTACACACTGCAGGCAGTCCATCTAAACTCTACCTACTAGTAGTAGATCAGTGTCCATGTAGCCCCATGTGCGTCTAGCCCTCTACCCGTCTATCCCCATGTATGTCTAGCCTTGTAGCTATCTAGCCCTATGTACCAAACATCCCTTACCATACAATGCAAGCAATCTATGAGATTGTGACACATTGCATTGAGGCACACCTGACAAGCAGGACTCAGCAACAGTGCATGGTTGACGACACAACCTACATGTACAAATTTCTTTATAGCTTGACTATTCCATCCCACACCTCGTATTAGAATACTGATAGTACTACCATTAACTATTGCTGTTGTCCTTTTGTTACAATGATACATATCATACATTTATTGCACTATATTTTATTGTTTCTATTGTTTACTTGCAGTTGAGGAAGAGAGGAGAAGAAGTAAGTTCCCCACCACTCCCACTCACTCCATCCTATACACAGTACCAAAGTACAGTATTGTTACATCATGTGATGTGACCAAGGTTCTGTTTGTAACTGATGCTGTTTATCCACATGTTGTGTTTGGTGTGTTTTGATGTGTTTCATGTCTTGTGTTAGTGTGTACCTGATCACATGACAACACCATTGCTGACTGTTGAAACTATGCATGCAAACTAATGTACAATCCACCCAATACCTGGGATGGTGTTCTTCAGCTTACTACATACGTATGTAAGGGTTCATCAATAGTCATCCTTGTGACCATTCCTTTCTCATACTATTGGTCACATTTATGACGTACCCGGATATAGTATGCTATCAGCGATGAGGTAGTATATTGCCATTTTCTGTGTTTACATTTTCCTCGGCTGGTACGTACAATGTCGAGATGAGGAGATGGTGTGTGGAAGGTATATATGTTAAAGAGCAGAAGATATTACCCAAAGATTGTTTGACATTCATCTGGATAGTCAAACAATCTTCCAAAAGTCCTTTTTGTATGTAATCCTCCTATCCTATACTTCTACTGTTTACTTTTATTATTTTATTATCTTTATTATTAGTTTATGCATCTAATGTTGGTGCATTAGAAAGCAATATGGCTGCTACTCAGCACCAACATTTGTGTGTAGATCAGGCACCCTTACCCAATAAACAAAGCCCAAAGACGAGAAAAATCGTTGTATCTAAGTGACCTACGACCCTGTCTTTTAACCCATTATATGCCAATCATGCCATATGGTGTAATGCAGGTTATGGCCAATTACTCCATACGGCGTAAGAAAAAATGACAATCATGAGATTAGGTGTTATTCTGCTTTGAGAAGCCCTATTGCCTTCTAACTAGCAATGAACATAGCCTGATTAATGCTTTACTAAATAACATGCGACAGTTGCACAAAGGACGAGAATCGACCGTAAGCGACACAGGGTATTTGTAACCGTCCAGGAATAAATTGCTAAAATGGCCGTCTTGAAATAACTTCACTAATTATCGGTCATTTCTACTTAGTTGACAAGATTTTCGCCCAGTTCTTCTTACTGGACGAAAGTTGTATGTATTCTGCGCATGTTGGCACTTAACTATCGATTGTTTCTATTGTCTGAAGGAAGATAACAAGCTAGGAATACATAGCAGTTTCAGACAAACTTCGCCCCGGTCACACCTTAAGATCCCTCTCAATTCACATGAAACAACACTATGCTGGGAACGATTTTCACAAACCGAAACATCTAAGATTCCATTGAAATTGGATTTGTTGTGACATTCGAAGGCATCTGAGGTCTGACCAAGCGACTTTATCTTCACCCTCAATAAAACTGCCAATTTCGTGACGTTTCATGGATACGTAGGCATAGCATCACAAAAGTCACCTTCTTCCCCCATTCTGTTGATATGTGAAATTTCGTACGTCATCTGAAAGAGCTAAATGACGAATTAAAAACAGCCGCTAACTGATGACATTGAAAACAAGCACCGCCCACAATCAGAACTAGCGACTGATGGTTATAAACACTCTGTGGAATGAAAAGTCTTCAAAGCAATATTGGCGTTCGTGCTAACCATTCTTGTAGCTTATCTTCTCAGTTGTATTCCGCTGCAATTCTAAGTGTATTACATTTTCCTTGGTTGGTACGTACAATGTCGAGATGAGGAGATGGTGGGAGGAAGGTATTTGTTGAGGACGAAATCGATAGCGAGAGATTTTCTCAAATGATTGTTTGACAATCATGTGAATAATGCCACTCTGTATCTTGTGGATGCAAAACCTGAACAAGTCCTTTTTGTGTGTAATCCTCCTATCCTACATTTGGTTTCTATTGTATAGAGATTGTGACACATTGCATTGAGGGACACCTGACAAGCTGGACTCAGCAACAGTGCATGGTTGACGACACAAGTTACATGTACAAATTTCTATCTAACTTTGACTATTCCATCCTACACCTCGTATTAGAATACTGATAGTGCTACCATTAACTATTGCTATTGTCCTTTTATCACAATGATACATATTATACATTTATTGCACTATATTTTATGATGTTTCTATTGTTTACTTGCAGCTCGGGAAGACAGGAAAAGAGGTAAGTTCCCCATCACTCCCACTCAAACTAATGTACTGTAATACAATTCACCCAATGGCACCGATCTCTTGACCTCCTCAAATGTTAACTGTTGGTTTATTTCAGGATTTACCAATCATTCCAAACATAGTATTCTTCAGCTTACTGCATACGTATGTACGGGTTCATCAATAGTCATCCTTGTGACCATTACGTTCTCGTACTGTTGGTCACATTTATGATGTACCCGGATATAGTATGCTATCAGCAATGAGGTAGTATTGCCATTTTCTGTGTTTACATTTTCCTTCGATTGGTACATATAACGTCATGATAAGGAGATGGTGAGTGGAAGGTATTTGTTGAGGGTGAAAACAATAGCAGCTAGAGATCTTCCCCAAAGATTGTTTGACAATCACGCAAATAGTATCACTCTGTATCTTGTGGATGCGAGACCTCAACAAAGGCCGTTTTGTTTGTGATCCTCTTATCATATGTTTGGTTGATGTATGGTCAGTTGCCTTATTTATGTACATGTGTACTTACGTACTATGGTAGATATGTGTTGTCTGATTTCTGTACCACTAAACATACCTGTGAATGAATTACAGTCGAACCTCACTATATTGAACCCTGGATACAATGAATTCCCTGATATAACGAACATAGACCTTAGAATGTACACCTACTGTAGAAGCCGGATGTTTAGCGCATGCGCTTATAGAAGTCGCAGCAATAGAGTATGCGCTTAACAACAAATGCTCCGTATACCATGTTCCGTTCACGAATCTTTACACTCCGTATTACTACGAAGTGTGTGCAAATGGCGGATAGGCAATTGCAAGAAACGGCTGTGGTTGTATTGGAAAGTATAGTTCGTGAGCACCACATTTATAAAACTATACGGACTCCTCGATTAGGAGAGATGCTCCCGTTCAGCAAGAACAAGACAATGATCACAACAGGTATGCAGTGTCCGTTGTCAAGTCCAAGGCCATCGTTGGTCACGTTCCTTGCCACTTAGCGAAGAATATGTGGTATTTTCTGCTTCACGGAGGCCACATTACATGTGAAGTGATCGGCAAGAGGAAGAAAGGGAATGGACTAGAAGTTCCTTGTACATATACATTTACAGGGACTTAAAAACTGGTTGGGAAGTTAAAGGAACTCCTTACAGCATGCACTCAAGAGTGTGATAGGATAGTTACTGTAACTGCCA
>CAUJGJ010000040.1:2732800-2775300 GCA_963170055.1 Halisarca cf. caerulea | reverse complement strand
TTGAGTATGCTAGGACCTAAATATGTACCTAACACCTGCACGTTTTCTAGCTGGTTTCTTTGCCAAAGAAAAGAATTGCGGGGTAGTGTCTGAATTATGTTGAAAATGACCGAATAGTGAAGTATTCTCTCACTGTCTAAAATGGACAAGAGCTCTGCCATACTTTGACGTGTGCAAGTCTTGTCTCATCAGCAAATATAGTTTATGAAGAGGAATCTTCTCAGGTACCAGATCCGTTGACTTGCGCCTAGTGGTTGGAGAAATGAGCGCCCGAGTTCTGATGTGACCGAATTCTACTAACATCTTGAAGATCACTTCTTGGTCTTTTAGCACCACCAAGATTCCTCTCTCGAAGGCCTACTGATCAGGAAATTCGTAGACACATTATTCCTCTGTTGAGTAGAGAATGGCGCGATCTCTGTTCCTATCTCGGCGTAAAGTACAGCACTATGAAGACGGCTCAGATGAACAATCCGGGTAACATTGAGGGTGCAATGTTCGAGTGCATTAAAAAGTGGCTTAACGGTAGTACCAACAAGCCGGTCACCTGGGAGTTCCTTCTCAAAGCTCTAGAAGAAGGTGCAGAACTGAAAGAGCAGTCAAAAGAGCTGACAGATTTGCTGGCTACAGTTGAAGGTCAGCTAGCAAAGCATGAGCTTGCATGGTGACGATTGCACATCGACAATTATCACTTGTTTACTTGTTTGGCTTCATTAGTTCAATTAAACTCATTATCCCTCATGTGGCATCACAGCATCACTATGCATAATATTATTACTACTATATATACAGTATTACAATAATAATAATTATGCATAATTCAAATCATGTACTCTTGTGACCTTGCTAAGTAAACATAAAGGAAATTGGAAGGCTTCCAGAAGCACATGTTTACTTGTTTGGCTTCATTAGTTCAATTAAACTCATTATCGCTCATGTGGCATCACAGCATCACAATAGTATTATTGCTATCACAGTATTACAATAATAATGATTATGCATAATTCAAATCATGTACTCTTGTGACCTTGCTAAGTAAACACAAAGGAAATTGGAATGCTTACAGAAGATGTATCGGTAGATATGCCTTCAGCAAAGAAGGTATATCTGACTGATGCATGTACCCTATAATGTATGTAGGGAAAACCCCCACACGTGTCTATGTTAAGGTTGTAAATGGGCCGAGAAAGAGTTTCCTTGTAAAAGAAGTGAATACATTTTGGTGGTATCATTTATTAGAGGTTTACTGTACATACAGGAAACATATTAATATCCATGTGTGAGGATTTGTTGGTGTTTTTAACATAATATCTTATCCACAAAAAAATAATTTTATATTCATATCTTCATCACTTTTATTCTTATTTTTTTCAGAATCTGAATACATTCAACCATCCACAACAATTACTCACATCAGCCAGCACAGTATGTAGAGTTGTGTGTGTGTGTGTGTGGTGTGTGTGTGTGTGTGTGTGTGTGTGTGTGTGTGTGTGTGTGTGTGCAATTGTGTGTGTGTGTGTGTGTGTGTGTGTGTGTGTGTGTGTGTGTGTGTGTGTGTGTGTGTGCATGTGCGTTTGTGTGTGGTGTGTGTGTGTGTGTGTGTGTGTGTGTGTGTGTGTGTGTGTGTGTGTGTGTATGTGTGTGTGTGCATTTGTGTGTGTGTGTGTGTGTGTGTGTGTGTGTGTGTGTGTGTGTGTGTGTGTGTGCACAAGGTGTTTATAACCGTCTGTTGCTTGTTCCGATTGTGGGCGGTGCTTGTTTTCTACGTCATCAATTAGCGGCTGTTTTTAATGCATCATTTGGCGTCTATCGGATGACGTACGAAATTTCACGTATCAACAGAATGGGGGAAGAAGGCGACTTTTGTGACGTTTTGCCTACGTATCCGTGAAACGTCACGAAAATGGCAGTTTTGTTGAGGGCGAAGATGAAGTCGCTTGGTTAGACCTCAGATGCCTTCGAATCTCACCAAATCTAACTTCGATGGAATCTTAAGATGTTTCGGTTTGCGAAAAAACTGCATCTATCCCCATGTATGTCTAGCCTTGTACCTAGCTAGCCCTATGTATCAAACATCCCTTACCATACAATGCAAGCAATCTATGATATTGTGACACATTGCATTGAGGTACACCTGACAAGCAGGACTCAGCAACAGTGCATGGTTGACGACACAAGCTACATGTACAAATTTCTGTATAACTTTGACTATTCCATCCTACACCTCGTATTGGAATACTGATAGTGCTACCATTTACTATTGCTATTGTTCTTTTGTCACAATGATACATATCATACATTTATTGCACTATATTTTATGATGTTTCTATTGCTTACTTGCAGTTGAGGAACAACAGAGAAGAGGTGAGTTCCCCACCACTTCCCCTCACTCCATCCTATACACAGTACCAATGTACAGTATTGTTGTATCATGTGATGTGACCAAGGTTCTGTTTGTAACTGATGCTGTTTGTCCACATGTTGTGTTTGGTGTGTTTTGATGTGTTTCATGTCTTGTGTATGTGTGTACCTGATTACATGACAACACCATTGCTGACTGTTGAAAGTATGCATGCAAACTAATGTACAATCCACCCAATACCTGGGATGGTATTCTTCAGCTTACTACATACGTGTGTAAGGGTTCATTACTAGTCATCCTCGTGACCATTACTTTCTCATGTTATTGGTCACATTTATGACGTACCCGGATATAGTATGCTATCAGCAATGAGGTAGTATTGCCATTTTTTGTGTTTACATTTTCCTTGGTTAGTGCATACAATGTCATTATAAGGAGATGGTGTGTGGAAGGTATATATGTTAAAGAGCACAAGATAGGGCCCAAAGATTGTTTGACATTCATCTGGATAGTCAAACAATCTTCCAAAAGTCCTTTTTGTATGTAATCCTCCTATCCTATACTTCTACTGTTTACTTTTATTATTTTATTATCTTTATTATTAGTTTATACATCTAATGTTGGTGCATTATAAAGCAATATGGCTGCTACTCAGCACCAAAATTTGTGTGTAGATTAGGCACCCTTGCCCAATACTAGAGAGGACATTAATTTTGATGGCCATGAAGATTCTGTTGGTCATACCAGTCACTAATGCAACGTATGAGACTGAGGTCTTAGTGGTCTCTTCGGAGTAAAAGGCATATACCTGCAGCATATGTACCATGCATCAGCAAAGGCTAAACTACTTATCTCATGATACTGCATTTTCATGAAACTGCTATTGATGTGCTCCGCGGTCATGTGACATTGCTACTGAGTTATATATCATTCTATACTAAATCTTTTAATTCTATTTCTCTCACTCCGCAATTAATTATTTACATAAAATTTTTGATGGTATTCCGGCCTGACCAATGAAAATCACCTTGCTCCGGGCCTGTATATAGCAGGTGACAATCAGCTCGTAGCCTACCTACATACTTAGCCATAGACACTAGGGGCCTTTTCTCGGAATTCCACCCTTCATCAGTAGCACTGGGCAGAGCAGTAACGGATGTTCCTTGGAAACCTCCCATCTCGGGATTGGTCAAGGAAAATCTGAAACCGCTAGATGGTACTAAACAGTCATCTTCACCGAACGCCTAGATTAATTCCCAGAAAAGGCCTTATAGCACATTGGCAAAACAGCGATGTTTTGTCTCAGAATATCGTAGTTAGTACATTACTATCTACCCTAGCCTTAGTTGGAGCTTTTTAGAAGTTAAGAACAGAATTTTAGAATAGTCGCATCTTTACGTGTTGAAGTCCTCTCTTCTTACTGTGAGAATTTGCCACCATGATGGTGCTTACTATAGTATGGTCAAAGCACAACTACAACCCTTTTGTTGACACTAGGGGCTTATATGTTGGTGACAAAAGGTGTGCAATTACCAGAAACAAGGCACAACGTTTTCCTTTCATGGCAACCACAGCCATACGACAACTAATTATTGTTGCCTTTGCATGTGTGTCACCTCAAATTATGTTACTTGTTCTGCTGCAGGGAGACACAGGAGTGATCTTTCAGTATGCTTGGGTGAAGAGTACGAGGATGTGGTCAAGAAGAATGCCTGCATCACACTTCACATTAGCAAGTGCACGACTATTGGACCTCCTCGTGTTGGCAAAACCTGTCTGAAGTACCTCCTAACCGGTCGGAAGTGGGATAAAGAAAAGGGTACATCAAGTACTGACGTAATGGAGGCTCCAGAGTGGGTGGAAGTTCATCGTGAGAGCGGGGAGGATACACTGGAATGCTTGTCTCGTGACAAATGCAAGGAATTATTGATGAATGATCTTGCTGCTGGAGAATTTGACTTTATGCAACCTAAAAATAAGGTGAGAATGAAGTATTGACCATTCTTCTGTAACATTGTTTTGGAAAGTCTATTTATGCATGCAGGCTATTCCTTTGTTCATACATATTTTTGCTAATGGACCAGTCTCTACTACACATTAGATTTCTGTAATGGGTTATGCATGAATCCAACCACATATTCATGATTGAATTTCCACAAAATCAAACTCTTTTGTGAAGTTTGAAATGAAGCGGAGATTTGTGCCTATATTTTGTATACCTTAAGATAGTCTCCAAGCAAATGTCAAACAGGAACTACATACCACCATCCAAATAACATTATAATAGTATGGTCAGCTATATGCCACACACACACACACACACACACACACACACACACACACACACACACACACACACACACACACACACACACACACACACACACACACACACACACACACACACACACACACACACACACACACACACACACACACACACACACACACACACACACACACACACACACACACACACACACACACACACACACACACACACACACACACACACACACACACACACACACACACACACACACACACACACACACACACACACACACACACACACACACACACACACACACTTCAAGCCCATGAATGTATTGTGTATATCAATTTAGTGTTGCACTTCCAATGTGCATCAAGGGGTCTGGCTGCAATCTGTTACTCTATATCTATGTTTATAGGATGAGACAGCAAGTGAAAATCCTAAACCTTCCAAATTTATTGAACCACAAGGAAAACCTGAAGGCAAGCTTGGTAGCTCCCGTCTTGTCTCCTCGCCAGCAATTGAACGCCTGGAAGAAAGTTTTCACCATGTTGATTTCCAGGAACAGCTCCAAGAAGCAAAAAGAGCACAGGAAGAGTTTCACAAGGCAGGGCAGAGATCCACTTCTATGCGGGCCATGAAGTTTCTCCATTTCATCGACACTGGAGGTCAGAGAATCTACCACGATGTTCATCCGGTTCTCATAACATCTCCCAGCGTCTACTTGGTAGTCATCAACCTAGTCGACTTTGCAGTCAAGCATGGCATCTTACCACCACAGACACCCCGTTCCAAAAGTGTTTCAGAAGCTCTTTATTCCAGAAATCCTGAAGTTTTGGATACTGCAGAGTCCTCTAAGGTGCCCACACGTCACAGCAAGGACTTAGATGCAATGGAACTGGCTGAGCATGCACTGCGGAGCATTTATACCTTCACTACCAAAAGTCCTGGTGAATCGGAGGCTGCTGAAGAAGGCTATTTTCAGATCCGCCCAAAACGACCCAAAGTTTTCATAATTGGAACACATTTGGATTTAATACACAATGATAATCCTGAAGAGCGAAAGAAATGCTTGAAAGAGTTGAATGGCAAGATTGTACAGATGGTTAAAGCTAAAGCTTACACACGGTTCATCCAATATGATGATCAGGACTGCTGCTTGTGGGCTGTGGACAACACACTGGCAGGTCACAAGGAGGAGCAGAAGAAGACAGGGAGTGATAAATACCTTCAGCTATTACGAGGCCTCATCTTGGAGGAGTCCATGATGTTCGAAGTAACGGTCCCCATTAAATGGCAACTTTTCGAGCACCTAGCGTCTCAGCAGTCACATTTTGGCTACCATGAACTTCTTCAATTTGCACTTTCTAGGAAGTTCTGTGATAGCAAGAGAGAATTTCGATTAATGTTGGAAGTCTTCCACATCCTCGGGCTGTACTTCTTCAAAATTCCTCAGGGATACGAAGCTCAATCAGGCATAGTTTTTACAAAGCCCAATGTTCTGTACAAGGCTACATCTGAGCTGCTGTGGGCTGCAGTGGATCACGTGCAGTCAACAGGAGAGCGATTGATAGATGCCAAGGCTGTCCTACAAGAATTAATAACCAAAGAGAAAATCATTGAAATTGACGAAGACTGGTTTATTTACCTATTGTGTGATCTCAGATTAATGGCCGAAATGAGTAATTCAGCAAGCAAGCAGCATTTGTACGTAATACCAGCTGCTCTGCCTGTTTCTGAGAGGGCAAAATGTGACTTTCAATTCTCTGTCAGTCCACTTCTTGTTACCTTCACATCTCCACGCAGCCGTGTCTCTTTCCTCCCAAGTGGTCTCTTCTGTGCTCTTATGTCTGATCTCCTCGGACAAAGCAGGTACAAACCACGCAGGGAGCAGTTGTATAGAGATTGCATTGTTTTATCTGTTCCAGGACAAGAGTCGAATGTTACACGAGGTGAACTCTACATCTCCGAGAAGGAGTTCTTCATAGAGATGGCATTTCAAGCTACTCCTGACTCTGGTCTCACACAGGTTGCGGAGATTGCGGGAGAATGCATGGCTGTCCGTGAGTATCTGGAACAGCGAATCAGTATCATCTGGCGTAAAATATATGAGGAGCACAATTTCACAGAGATCACGGAAGAAAGTCCAAGTGCAGATTGTGGAAAAGCTATTACATGGGGATTCCCCTGTCCCTTTCACCCGAAGGGAGCACACATTGCCACATATTTGTCTGGCTTCGAGGGCAGCTGCACTCGCTGCTTGGATACCCGCTCATCTCTGATAGGTCCTGCATACAAAAGCCAACGTGTTTGGTTCACTAAACTGGATGGACAGGTAAGCAGGATGATGTATGTCTGTGTACATGTATGTTAAGTGCTATTCTGCACCTCAGTGATATTTTGTCATAAGTGTAGGTGGATAATCTATTGGAGTCTGTGCACTTTGACCCACGCACTGGACTGCATGCATGTGTCATCGTTGTTGCTGAACCCTAGTTTGTCCAGGGAATATTTGATATCTTTTTTTGTTGTACAGTAACACTATGCACACTGCGATTGGTATGTATTGTTCATGTGCACGCTTTCTGCACTGTGTGTGCATATTTTGTCTTAGTATGTAATGATATTATTATGAATGGGTGTCCATTGTTTCTGTGTGTAAAACATAGCATTGTGCACGTGCGTGCTACCATACATATACCATGCATATACCATACATATACCATACATATACCATGTATATGTATGGTGTTTACTGGCGTATTATTATGTTTTTCTTGGTTATTATTGCTCATAACTTTATTATTGCAGTTGTCTATCAAAGATGGCGTACTGGTTGTTCCGGACGAAAAAGTCGATGCCGTATCTCAGCAAGGCACAGTTACGGAGTATACATGACTTCCCAAAACTTAGTCTATAAAACTTGATGAATAATTTTTGATATTATTTTCTAGCCATTGTAGTTTTTCCTCAAGTATTATGGTTAAACGAAGACACCATAAAGCTACTGTAGTGATTAGAAGCTTGAATTTTATCAGCAGAATATATTTTGAATTAATTTTATCATTAATATTATTACCTTTACCATTCGATCAGTATTGTTATTATCAGAAAAGTATTATTATTGGTAGTAAAAATCTCGGCTTCTGCACATCACATATATAGGCTCAACGACTCCTTAGATACATATTATTATAATATATAATATTATATATGTACAATTGGAATGTTATGATGAAACCAGACAACAACGTTGGTGCCATAGCAAGCCGTTACCTGACCATCAAGGACCCAAGCTACCAGTAAGAGGCAAAGGAAGTGCATTGTGCAAACCAGCCAAAGATGCCGTACCCTATGTGGGGAAAAGGAAGCTGTGGGGAACAAGGCAAGCGGAGACAGAAGAATCTGTGAAGGAGAAGGTAAGTTCGCTGCTTGAGGGTAAGTTGGACGGTGAGGGAGAGGAAGTTGATTTCAGAGTGAGGAAGGTTGAAATAGAGCACAATGGACGGAAAAAGTGGTGGTTCTGGGTTGAAGGAGAGGAGAGGTTTCTAAAAGTACTAGATGCTTGTGAGAATTCCCAATACTGGAAATTTGAGGCTGTGCCTTTTTTGGGGGAAGCTACCATGAGGGTACTGCCAAGAAGGGTAGAGGGAGTGAGGTAGAAAGGGGAAGAAATGTGGGGGAGGGGACGGGGCAAGGAGTGAGGAGGGAAAGGGTAGGTGTATCGATGATGTGCTGGAATGTTTGTGGATGGTCAAGGAATGATGCTGGGAGAAGGGAGAGAAGGGTGGTCAATGGGGACATGAGAGAACGAGTGCTTAGAAGGTATAAACCTGATGTGGTAGCTCTGGTGGAGACATGGTTGAGGGATGACGAGGATGCTAGTTTTAATGGTTACAAGTGGCTGGGACACGATCGAAAATGCTATAGGAGGGGCGCAATACGGGGATCTGGTGGTGTACGGCTGTTGATCAGTGAAAAATTCTGGGCAGAGTGGAGTGCTGAAGTAGTTAATAGAGATTTGGAGGATGTAATGTGGGTTAAGCTTACTCCTAGGCATGATGAAGACAGTGTCTTGTTCCTGGGTGTGTGTTACATACCTCCAATATCTTCCAGTAGAGAAATCCAATTGGAGGAGGTGCTCCTGTCAATATCGGAGCAGGTAGAGACCTATTCAACCATGGGGAATGTGTTAATGTGTGGGGACTTCAATGCTAGATGTGGTAATTTAGTTGAATGCGATAATGTAGAAAATAGAGTGTCTATGGATGGTGTGGTGAATGAACAAGGAGAAATGCTGGTGGAGATGATGAGAGGGCTGGATCTGTGTATTGTTAATGGCAGAAAGGGGAAAGATGCATTTACATGCATTTCAAAGCGTGGTCGGTCAGTAGTTGACTATTGCATTGTAGGGTGTGAGGATTTAGACAGAGTGGACAATTTCCGGATCCAGACAATGTCTGAGTGTGAAGAGGAGCTGTATGGAGAGGAAGAAGCAGGAAGAGTACCAGCTGCAGACCACTCAGTTCTGCTGTGGAATTGGGTTTCAGAAGGAGAAGGAATAGATAATGGAGGCCCTTGTGAGGGGACAGATGTGAGTAGGAAGACTAAGCTGGTGATTCCATCAGATTACTTGAGATATGATGAAGGTAGGATTGAAGATCTGTGTGAGAGCCTGAGGGCTGGTGGGTACAATCAAAATAAACTAGACTCAGTGTATGGGCAATTGATTGATATAATGGTCAGTGGCTTGTTGGAAGTTCCACTAAGAAAGAAGAGGAAGAAAAGCCAACTATGGTTTACCAAGGAACTTGCAGGAATGAGACAGGAGGTTCATAGGGTGGAGAAAAGATGGTTGAGAGAGGTGAATGAAGACAGACGTAGGGATGCAAGGCAGGTATACCTTGAAAAGAGGAGGCTGTATGCCAATGCCGTGAAAAGAGCAAAGAATTTACATAGGAAGAGAGTATGTGAAAGGCTGGAACAGGAAATTGATAATCCTTCTTCTTTTTGGAAATCTGTTAGAAAAGCAAAATTAACAGGGGTGAATGGGCAGAGGAATACAGATCTAGTTTATGATGAATTTGGCGATGTGAAAAGTGGTGAAGAAGCAGTTCAGGTTTGGAGTCGTCACTTCCAGGAGGTTCTGAATGGCGAGAGGACAACGTCCTCAGAGAGTACAGCCAATGGAGAGGAAGATGGTCTAGACAGCGATGTGCCACACATCGGTGAAGAGTCCCTCAACATTTTGAATGCAGATATAACAAAGGAGGAGGTGGATTGGGCCTTACAGCATGTGCGGAAGGAGGCGACTCCTGGAAAGGATTGCATTTCAGCAACTATGATGTGTTCTGTAGCACTGAACCGGGTGTGGACAACCCTTTTTAACCTGTGTTGGAAGAATGGATTGGTTCCATCTTTGTGGAAGAAGAGTATCATCATTCCAGTCCCAAAGAAGCGAGGCAGAGGGCCATGTGTTACTGACAACTTCCGTGGCATATCTCTAACCTCGGTGGTATATAAAGTCCTATGTACGATCCTAAATAGGAGGCTGTCCTTGATAGCTGAGGAGGATGGGCTCATTGTTGATGAACAGGGAGGATTTCGTAAGTTGAGAGGATGTAGAGATCAAATTCTATCTTTGATACTATTAGCCCAAACTCGAATGTCAGGAAGGGACAATGGGATGTTCGCAACTTTTGTGGATTTCCGTAAGGCGTATGATAGGGTCAACAGGGAGAAGCTATGGGTGTGTCTAAAGAATGCTGGGGTGAGAGGTCGTATGTTAGAGTTTCTTCTGACCTCTTATGAGGATAATTATTGTGAAGTAAAAGTTGGTGAAATGAGTGGTGGGGGATTCTTGACAAGTGTGGGGCTGAGACAAGGATGTGTACTTTCTCCGTTGCTGTTCTCTCTTTACATTAGTGGTATGGTGGTTGAGCTGAGGGGACAGGGAAGGGGTGTGAAGTGTAATGGGGTGGTGGTACCAGGTCTTCTATTTGCTGATGACACAGCACTAGTTAGTGAGGATGCCAATAGTATGAGGGAGAGCCTCGAGTGTATGGTCAGATGGTGTGATGAGTGGGGGGTTGAGATCAATACAGAGAAATCTGGAATTATGCACTTAAGGAAGAGAACAATTGAGAGATCCAACATTCGGTTTGCTATTGGTGACAGAGAGATACCAATGGTGGCTGAGTATAAATACCTGGGATGTATGATTGATGAGTTTCTAGACTTGAAAAGTATGGTAGAGTGTAGAGCAAGGATGGGGAGGAGTGCATTGAGCATGTGGATGCAGAGATGTAGGTCTTCTGTTGGGGATATGCATATTAGAACGTACAGGAAATTGATGGCGGCCATGGTAGATACTGTTGTGATGTATGGGGCCGAAGTATGGGGATGCCTGGGGAAATTGCAGATAATTGAACAACTACAGATGAGAGGATTCCGGATGTTTCTTGGTGTGAGCAGCTACCATCCCCGGACAGCACTAGGAATGGAGATGGACGTACTACCTTTAGTGTGGGAGGCCAGAATCAGATGCATGCTATTCTGGTATAAGATAATGTGTAGTCCAGTGTATGAGGGGAGGTTACTGAAGAGGATAGCACTTGAGGCTTTGGGAAACGGAGGGGGGTGGATTAGAAAGTTAAGGGCTTGTGCTAGACATTTTGGATGGGAGGACTTAAGTGGGGAATCTGTGGAAGGGATAACTCAGAGTGAGCTTAAGGATATGCTGAGGGGAATTGCATGGGGAAGTGTAACAGAAGAGTGGGGTAGAGATTTACAGGAAAGGCCGAAACTGAGCATCCTGAAGTCTATGTGCGAAAGTGGACACCGAGCCAGCTGTGCATGTGTGCCCAACAAGGTGCACAGATCAATCCTGGCCAAGCTGAGAGGGGGCACTGCTCCGTTTAGAATTGAAGTGGGAAGATGGAGGGGGATTGCAAGAGAGGAAAGGATATGCATGCACTGTTCACAGGGAGAAGTTGAAGATGTGTACCACGTACTGGATGATGAGGTGTACGGCATGGACGGAGAGTAGGACCCGGCTGATGGAAGAGGTGAATTGCATGATTGATATGCCCAATTTGACTGATGAGGAGGTGGCAGAATTCATAATGGATAGAGCATGTACCGATTACCAATTGATGAAGCGATTAGAAGGGATGTGGAAAGAGAGATTCGAAGAATGATTGCCCAGAGCTTGTATGTATGTATGTCTAACTCTAATTATAGGTTGCATGTACGTGTTATGGTGGTGTGTGTATAGTATTGTATTTTGTGATAGTGCTGCATTGGACCTGTGTTGGTCCTAGTGTCGCAAGACATGATGCACTGTAATCAATTATAATAATAATAATAATATAAGTGTCCTGCAGAAAGATTTCCTCACATGCAGCACGGCTATATTATGTCCACGCAGGGTTTTCCGTAATTCGCTTTCGGAGGTGTCCAACCACTAAACATGGGACTTGAACGGTGCATTAATGCCTTTGCATCTTCCGCCCTTATAAGATGGGTCAACCTACCTTAATATTATATATTCCCTAACAATCTACATTACAATGTCATACTCTAACCTATATAGTTCTCTACCAGGGTGATCACTTAATTAGCGAACCCCTGTCTTGGACTTAAGGGGGGGTGCAGGGCCACCCCCAGGTGCTTTGCAGCCTAACCCGTTAATTTATTTCCTGACATCCGGTGTCAGAGTTCACAGTAGCTTCCCCTTGACATGAAGCTGCATACATATTTCCTACTTTGCACCTGGGGGTCAACACCTACCCCCACCCCTTTCACGCCAAAAGGCGGAGAAAAAGAAAAAAAAAAAAAAAAAAAAAAAAGCAGATACAACTGAGCAAAGGGGGCTTTATTCCCGCAATCGTGATCCCAGACACAGTCCCGCGCTGTACGCGTCTATTCAACTGCGCATGCGCACTCTCATGCTGGTCCTGCCACCATGCAGCTTTTACCCTGCTAGGACAAGCGCCGCGGGGCTACAGATACAAGCATTAACTCCATTCAACTGCGTTAAATTCCATTTCATGGAAGGTATTATACATCACCATATCGTTTCATCAGGCTGCATGATTTGATGCTCCTTGGGACAGCAAGGATAGCCTCTCACAGGCCAAACAGAGGAAGAATTAATTAAGGAGAAAGAAAACTACCAGCTTGCTCTTTCAGACCTCATCAGTTTTGGCAATAATGCTAATCTTGTTACCATTGAGATGAGCCATTACAGGTCAGATCGCCTTTTTCTCAGCTCTCAAGAAAATAGGTCCGGGTATATAGCACCCCAACTGAAAGGACAGATCATAGTTTAGTGTCGCACTAATCACCTGCATGATGGCAGCATGCACCATATTAATTATTGTTATGGAGTTTGTACATCATTAACACATATGTGTTCCAGTACATGTTTGCCAGAACAATAAGTGCTGAGGCAAAGCTTAAGCCAAGTGGTTGGGAAAGAGAGGAAATTGGTCCATGAAGCTAGGACATCAAACCCTGATGGTGAAATCAAGAATACATATGAGAAGCACATCGATCTGGTAGCATTGCAGGTCCAAAATGCTGTTGCATGCTGGGGTGTTTCTAATGTATTGGGTGAGGAGCATCGATGCTGAAAGATCGAAGTTAGTGCTCTCTGTGTGCTATTCAGACATTGTCAACTGTTATTTGTATATACTGAAAGCAATAATGGGATATGGGAAATGGGTATATCTGGTCACCCATTTGAACTCTGTCCAGGTTACAGGTGTTCTGTATTGCCACCCTTGTAAAATTGAATGTGTTAGTTGCATTGATCACGAGTCCCTTTCATTTGATATGATAAATTATTTACGTGGTTATTTGACAATATATAGCACCTGTCTACGTGTAGTCACTCATTTCCATGTACCCGCAGATCTACTGTATGTATATATCTTGCCAGGTTAGTGTGTTGCATCAATATTTATATGTATAATAAAGTTATCAGCGTTGATTGTATATAATATATTAATATGATCCCATGATGCCGGTAAACCAGAATCCTAGGTAATTTTCTTGGATACACATCAAAATCATTTGCCATCTTATAACCATCAGGTTCTGTATGATCCATGCATATATGCATGGTTGTTGTAAAGTTGAATACAGTATTGCATGATGTCTCTCCCCGGGGGCCCCCTATAATTAGGTTGCGCAACAGCAGACGGATCGGTGTAAGCCACGCCCTTCTGCAAGAAACAATGGACGGTCATGAGCAAAATGATTTGAAACCCAAAGGTGTAGTTTTGTGCAGATGTTTGTCAGATGTCATGGTTATACATAATTATACGTGCATTTGTTAGGATAGTTCGTGTTTCTTTGTACAGATGTGAAGATACTAAAATTCGTGGTTCTTAAAGAAAGAGACGAGGAAGACGCCCACTTTACCTTTTTGCCCAAATGTACCAACGATACGGGATGGTTCGTATGCGTGAACGCCAAACAGAAAGACCATCAACACAGCATCGTCCCTAATGGTGATCTTGGCGTTGAGGATCGACTACTATCGTTGGAAACGATTACCACGGTCGTCAACCCGTCGTCCCAGAAGCCCTTTCACGATCCCCTTCTAATTTGCGGGTCCTCCTCCGTTTACATAATGAGGTATGATGCAGATAGGAGTAACGATGCTGCCCATCGTTTGAATGCAGTCTTAACCGAAATAGCGGGTACATGGTGCGAATCTCAACATCGCATACCTGTGCACATTATCGGGGAAAATCCAAAAGACCGTAGGCATATTAAAAAGCAAAAAGGCTTGTTTGACAGTCGTCTGGATATTACAGTAGCACAAACAACTCAGTCGATGATTGAAAATATCAAAACCAAGCATTTAGAATGTTTTGGGTGTACTGGGTGCAGCCCACAACTTCAGCTTAAGAGAATCCTCAAGAAGAAAGCCTCCCAGATCGACAAATTCCCTTTCAGCGAAGCAGGACACAAAAATGCCAAACAGATCCTTCAAATACTCTTCGAGTTTGGTGCTGTATTTTTCAATAATTGCAGCCAGAGACCTGACTCTGAGCACCTTGCTATTGACCCTATGTACCTATTCAATCTGCTTTTAAAAACAGTAAATTGTGAGATTTCTGAGCAGGATGAAGGCTTTGGAGTGTCGTTGGACATTTTGTACCAACTCCCGCAGTACAAAGACCTTTTGTGCTATGAACGAGAATTGGGACTGTTGCTATTTGATCTTGGACTTGTTGTAGAGCTTGAGGGAGAGTACACGTTCATACATACTTTAAAGGATGTAGAAGACAAAGAGCGATTTCAAAGGCACTGTACTGCTGGTCCTCTCATAGTTACGTATAATGAAAGTGAAAGGTGGCGGCATACAGAATCGAAAATTATGCGAAGAATTATTGGAGAATTGTGCAAATCTGGTCCTTTTAAGTTGCAAATAACACAGCCAAGCTATTTTATTTTCGAATACGAGGGTGTTCTCGGAGGTCATTTGCACATCCGCCAAGAAAAAGGACAACACATAGAAATTGTCTATGATCAGCGAGAGCTCGTTCCGCCGGCAAATGGGGAAAGTATTAATTGGCCCCTTCGTATCCACAACGCTTGTAAGAATATTCGAGTAGAGCTCGAAAGGCTACTTCCCCCAAAAGTTGTCACTGCCTTCAAGTGTTCGGATCATCCTCAAGGGGATTGCATCTCCACATTTAAGAAAGATGAGGGTGGTTGTTGCCTGAAGTGCCCCAAAGGTGCAATCTCACATGAAATTCCATGGGCAAAACGCATTTGGTATGACCAGCCTGGGGACCATGTGCGGGTTAGTGCATTTTGTGTGTTTGTAGTCTTACCACACTCAATAATAATATTATTAAAACCAAAGGTTTCTTTATTGTAGAGTATGCGCCAGTTGCTGTCCACAATGTTATACCATAGACACTCTAAATGTGCAGTAGTTTATAATGTATTCAATTTGATAAATCTGCTCATTTTCTCCACACAAATGTTCACTGTGGAAATCCATTGAATAGCGTTCGTTCAATGATGCCTGTGTGTGTGCATGTATGCATGCACTGTATTTCACCAACAATGGACAGGACTTTTATTTTTATCCCGAGACCTTTTTGACCCGGGGCCAGCCTATATATCAACAGGGCTTTTAGTCGAACCCAAAGACTTACTGAGGTCATGTATGACGATGAACCCACCTGCATTCTCTAAGAAAACATAACACACCAGCAGGGCAGCCAACTGGGTATGATTGAGTGGGAAACCATGGTGAGGGGCCATCTGACCACTTTAACGAACAAATATCCAAGGGTTGTCCTGTCACAGAAGCACGTTGGGAACATTCAGAAGCATCTACATGCTATTTTGGTTCCTTGTTTGTCTTAGCCATAGTTGCTGTGGCAAAGGTCAAACAGAAGTGGGAGTCACCCTACATGTTTTACGGTCAATGATATTTGATTGCATGTATGTTAAATTGTTCCTCGACCAATTGATGTAGCCATTTTGTATACTGTGGCCTAGTGTTTATTCAACACCTGGCTATTATTGGAGAAGCAATTAACCAGGATGATTCCATGAGCCTATAAGAGCTGCTTCACCAGGTCTTTTTCTATGCAACTACCCCCTCTATAGTTATACCTTTGTGGGCCCTCTACGTATATTGTCAAAACATGACTAGTTACCAGCAATTACCAGTGATGATGTAATGTTCTTTACCAGGCTGTCAATGAAAGAATTGAGGTTTACTCCAATGAACTTGCTTGCAAGCAGACATTGAAGCGGCTAGAAGGTTAATCTAAAAACTGTAGTTTTTATCGGTGCCTATTTGTATAATTATGTACATATGTGCTTGTGTTTGTGTGTGTACGTGTGTGTGTGTGTGTGTGTGTGTGTGTGTGTGTACGTGTGTGTGTGTGTGTGTGTGTGTGTGTGTGTGTGTGTGTGTGTGTGTGTGTGTGTGCATGCATGCCTAATGCGTAGTACGTAGATACATAGATACGTAGTATAGAATGTCTATTGTGGTAGATATATGTAATTGTGCAGTTTCGATTTGGAATTGATTTTATTTGTGCTCCAGGACCTGCCGTGTACATACTGCTTAAAACTACTGGATGCAAACTTAGTTCAAACCCTCACTGGTAGAGTGTGAGGGAAAAGTTTGCCTGTCACGACTTGGAATTAAGTAAGAGCATCGACCCCACAACACCTGGACCCGAAACCATTCATTTTGTGATGATAATTACAAGCGTAGCAAGTTTTCTTTTTCCATCGCGTTTGCGGAGTAGGTTTGAGCTGTATCGTAGTGAGTAAACAAGACTGTTAACTTAGTATCTGGCCATCGTTATACGATTGCACTCAATCTAGCATTACAAGTCAAAGCATAAGCACCCACATCAGTCATTCTTGAATTCATCATAGTAAGCAGCAGTTGAAATGGAATTGAGCACAATTCAATTTCCATTTTAAATTTTAAGTTAATTTTTGTTTTAGCAATCGCAAGGTTCTAAACTTTGTTCACAACTAGTAATAATATTATTAATGTTTTGTTTATTGAGTGGTCTGTACGCTGCGAACCTACAAGACATTAGTCTCGCGCCAGACCACACGTGTTCTCGGTGTTGTGGTGTCTGGCGCACGAGACTAGCACGCCACGTGTTGTTAGCAGTTTGTTACTCGTACCCAGACCAACCTCGCCGTATAGTACAATGCCCAACTTCCGCACGTGTGCGGAAGTTGGGCTGGGGACGAGACTAGCAGTTTGTAAGTGTCCGAGGCTTTCAGTCCATAGACTTTTCGTCACGTTCTTTGTTCTCGAGGACATCCAGTCCCCCCAGTGTTCTTTCAGCTTGCCACGCTATCAATATCATGGCCTACGAACCTCGTCCGCAAAAGCCGGGTACGACAGGACTTGCTTTTCTTCTTACGAATTGTAACAGCAGTCCTAAGCACGGATTTCTTCCCGGTACTATTCACGATCATGATAACTGGATGAGAGCACTAACTGAGCTTAATTTTGACGTTCGCTGGGAGAGGAATCTTGATGAGAAACTCATGAAGGCTTTCTTGGCAACTGCGAGTGGTACTAGAGTCAATGGCGAATACGTGATTATTGTTTTCAGTGGACATGGTAAGGAAGGCTTTCTGTATTCGCAAGATGGTAAGCGATTGAGCCTGAAAGAAGACATCTTCCCGAACTTCTTCAAAGGAACAATGTTTTCGCTGCACAAGCTATTCTTTCTGGACGCTTGTAGAAGTAACAAAGAAGAAAATGATCTTTGTACGCAAAATATGTTTCCAAATTGGCAAGACGGCTCTGGGCGTTATTTGGCTTTTTTCCCTGTCGCGTTGGGCCAAGCAACTTCCGACTATAACGAAGGCAGTCCTTTCGCCAAAGCGGTTACCAGTGCGATCGTACAGGACAAAAGTCTTTTAGATGTTATAGAGAGCACAATGGAAGAAATGTCCGAGAAGAGCAAAAGTGAACGTCTTCAGCCTGGCCCACAAACTTTAATTAGGACTTTGGAGGGAATTTCAAAGGTTAACTTGAGAAGACTAAAAGGTGTGTTTGGTATTCACAGCCAGCTCCTATGATTGTTTTATTGAGTGTGTGTATGGAGAGGGATAGTCTGACATAGCCAGACCCATTCTCACTGTGACTGACGTCACCAGGAAGTCCTGAGTAAGTAGTCTCGCATTGCCCAGACCTACTTCTCGCCTCCATTTTTTAATTATGACATCATTATATCGGCAAAAAGTGGTCTGGTGAACAGCCTATACACGTTTTGTTCTGGAGCTGCCACGTGTTGCAAAATCCGAATTGTCTATTACGACAATCGCACTGTGACTAAAGCAAATTGTGAGCACTATACTATTCCGTTAATGTTAGTTATTCAGGTTAGGTCAGCCATAAATATTCAATCCTTATCAAATATGCAAATTACCAAGTCACATGACTGTAACATCACTGTGATCCACCCCCTTTGCGCTGAATTAGCCATTTAGGATTTTGTCAATTTCCTTTCTGCCCAAAAGCCTATTGTCACATTTGGCACTTGTTTTGCTTCACCATGACACATTGATGTAGTTTCATTCTGCCTTGGTGTGTTATAGCGGCATATAAAGTGCAAATTTATAGTTTGCTATCACTGCTGTAGCATCATGGATACTAAAACATATGGATTGGAAGCTAGCGTGTTACGAAGACGTAGGCATTTATTATAGTGAATACGCCTGATGACTTGTTTTCCTGTTTTTGGGTGCTCTGTAGCAGGAAGAGGAAGTATGGGAACCAGTTAAATGGCGGACCAGACCACGCAGTGACTCTGGGCAATTTGAATGGTACCAAACTCGACTCTTGGACAGTCGCGCACGGTGAAACAAGTGTTGCACGGTAAACCTGACTACTGAGAGGCAAATTACTGTGTTATATGAATATACTGAAGCCTTTGGCCATCCCTTTCATAATGAAGGATATGTGTCACTTTGCTGTCTTCCTCAGCAATGTGACCCCATGGTCCTTATCCTTTTCTTATAGTTGTGAAGTGTTTCAAACATGATTTATCTGAGCAGTTGTCTTATGTATCACTACTACTACCTAGTCTGCTGTACCAGGCCATTTTCAGAAGTACAGCACTATTTCAAGATATATTTTAACCACGGCGAACATTATACACTGATCATAGAAGGTTCGTATGTCTCTGACAACATTTTGTCATTTGGTGGCTATCTCGTGTGCTTGTCCTCAGACACCGGAATTATGATATCATCACACATTTATATGCATATAGTATTTATATAAATAATAGTAAACTTATACTTTTATACTGAAACTTCCAATCCATTTGTTTCAGTATCTATGGTAGCACACGAAAGTAGAGTACAACTATTACATAATCGGTTCTGGTGTTGCAGAGTACTGTCAATTGGGTGTAAATTCAGGCTGTGCTCCTTCCCTATCTGGCCAAGAACTGCGTCAGTAATGGTACTAGATACCACGTGGGGAAACAATGGAACAATTGGCAAATGATCTATACAGCTTACAAGCGATTTCGTCATTGATTACAGGCATTTCGACACTTCCACAACGGGTGTCGAAACTTTAGGTGGTCGAATTTTTAGAGGAAATACGGTAATCATTCTGTGCATTGCCAACCCATTCTTGGTTATTTGCATGCATACACGAGATTAGCTGACCGCTGCGCCTTTCTCTGTGGGGGGTCTGACGCACGAGACTAACACGCCACGTGCTGTCAGCCATTTTCGTCACGCCCGTTTTCTCAGGCAGCCAACCCACCGGTCTTTGCCACGCTATCAAGGTTATGGCCTACAAACCTCGTCCGCAAAAGCCGGGTACTAACGGACTTGCTTTTCTTCTGACGAATTGTGACAGTGATGAAGACGATTTTCTTCCCGGTACTATTCACGATCATGACAACTGGATGAGAGCACTAACTGAGCTTAATTTTGACGTTCGCTGGGAGAGGAATCTTGATGAGAAACTCATGAAGGATTTCTTAGCAACTGCGAGGGGTACTGAGTTCACTTGCAAATACGTCATTTTTGTTTTCAGTGGACATGGTGAGGAAGACTCTCTGTATTCGCAAGATGGTGAGAAAGTGAGCTTGAAAGAAGACATCTTCCCGAACTTTTTCAACGGAACGATGTTTACTGCGCACAAGCTATTTTTTCTGGACGCTTGTAGAAAAAAAAATGGGAAGAATGATCTTCGTTGTAACGAAAGTTTATTTCCGGATTGGCAAGACGGCTCTGGGCGTTATTTTGCCTTTTACCCTGTCGCGTTGGGCCAAGAAGCTTCCGACTATAACGAAGGCAGTCCTTTCTCTAAAGCGATTACTAGTGCGATCGTAAAGGACATTAGCCTTTCTGATGTTGTGGCTAGTACACGTGCAGAATTGTCCAAGAAGAGCAAAAGTGAATATCGTCAGTCTGTCCCACAACCCGTAAGTGATATTTTGGAGGAAGAGGTTTACTTGGCAAGGTTTCAGCTTAAAGGTGTGTTTGCCAATGGTATTCACAGGCAGCCCTAGTATTTTTTCATTGGGTGTGTGGAAGGGGGGGGGGGTAGTTTGATGTGGCCAGTCATTCTCATGTAGACTGACATCACCAGGAAGGTGCAAGCATAGACACTCTTTACTACGTAACAGGAACTGGAAACCGCCCACACAATTATGTGACCATGTATGTTATCATTGTGGTATTGATAACTGAACTTCCGGTAATGGAATCTGCCATCCCGTTTGCTTTGTTTGATTGTTTCCTGGCCGTATCGTCATCCTTTAGTCCTCTTGGAGCTTTTGTAGATAACCCCTTTAAACGTTAATAACGAAAAGGGCTTGTGAGTAAGATCAAGTGTTATCGGATCATTAAAGGGTCAAGGAAATATCTTCAGGAGCCATTTCTTATGAGCAGTATATTGAGGGTAGCTAAGATATCCTGGAAAAAACATGGCCGATCATTACACCCTCCTACACCTCCACTACGGATAGAAGCAAAAAGTGAATCGATCGGATGAGATGAAGAAGATGCTGTAGCTAATGTGAACCGCATTGAAATATACCAATTAATGGCGTAAATGACTTCTTTTGCAAGGACCCAAGGATTTCTAGACTCGTTTTCCCTGCGAGTGCAAGTGGGTACATGTCAGTGCTATTCAATAGTGGACCAGGTGAAATATCCTACATTGAATCTGACACTTTTATGGGATGACCCTGATGGAATACGGACGTTAACTATTAATAATTTACTGATTGTGCAAGTGAGTTAGCTAAGACTGTAACACGTGGCTGTCCAATAGATTTCTTGAAGACAGCCAATTCTTTAGTACTCTTAGTCTCCAGAAGGAATTTAGGTAACACTATAGTAATCTAGTTTTGAATGCATACAGAAGCAGCGCTGATATTGCCTTCTTCCCAAAACCAGTTGAAAGTTGCACAAAGACACCATTCCCTCTAAGCATAGCAAGGACAGCTCCTCCTGTTACTTTCTCAGGGTTGTAAACTGGGTAATTACGTAGCTTGCTAAAAGTGTATCTATAACAGTGTCTTTAGGGATCCATTGGGCTACAGTCATTTACTAATTTACTAAGCTTAGTTGCGCATTGCGTCCATTTTAACTTGAACTCTTTGATTTCAGTATTAAATAGCATTGTCCCAAGACCCTTTCTTGTCTCTCCCAGTGATGTTATAGTCACTACAAGAATGGATCTGGCTACATCTGTGTACATTAAGGTGGCGGGTTGGTCCACCCATACAATTTTTGCAAAAACTTGAGCTGTTATATCAATGCTACTGCACGATATTGGTGCCACTACTCTAATTTATCTTATTGAGTTAATTATAAAACCTGTGTAGGCCAAAGAACGAATGAAAAAAAGTCATTCACTGAAGCAGAAACGAAGCTCTTTCCATTCGCCATACTTAAATAAACGCTCAGTCAAATTTTGACTATTACACACTAACACGCAATTATACAAACAGTTCACAAAGTTACACAAACAAAAATGGCTTCCGCCAGAAGCTACTCTCTGAAACAATGCATCATTTCCTGGGTATAATATCATATTTTGCCTTTGTTTGATCCATACCAGAGCAAAATGCAGCGAAGAGTGGAACGAAACTCTCCTCATAACTTTTCTTGTAGGAATATGTCGTTCTTTTTCGCATTTATCACACGCAGAACTAAATTTCTTCTCGTCTATTTGACAGAAGTGTCTCCCTTGAAGACAGGTGCATACTTTAAACCTGAAAAGTTAACCTAAGCTTCATATCATATAATCATCACTCGAAATGTTTCAAGCGACCAACATTTAAACAACTCGAATATAACACACATTACATACTCTTTCAAAAGAACCTTAAAATTACGAACTGTAGTAACATCCATATTCAAATAGATGAAAAGAGAGTATCTTTAGGACAACAGTGAGTAATACGGCGGGAACAAAGCAATTTTAGTGATTTTCCTGACCAAACAAACCTTCTAAATATTTGAGCCACTTCAGTGGCTAACAGTTGTTAACGGTCTAGCGATGACAGAAACACGTGGCTGTTAAAAGGTTAATAACATGTCATCTTGTCCAGGCAAGATGGCACCTTTAGTTTCTTTATGCAATGCCATAACCATGTAGAAGTTTATTTACAGCACTATATGAGGTGTATGCTTGTATATATATGTGTGTGTGTGTGTGTGTTTGTGTGTATGTGTGCATGCAGTGTGTATATGTGTTTATTTATGCACATTGACACAAACACATCAAAGTATGGAATCTGTGTACGCATGTATCCCTGCATGTGATGGCTGCGTTCCTTTTTGACAATCAGGAGTTGCATATAAGTATAGAATTTGCTGACTATAACAAATTGTTAAATGATGTGGTAAACAACAAATGATAGAAAGTGTCCTTTATTTGATATTGTACACTTTTGGTGAACTTCTGTCAAAAAGTGTGCAGTTTCAAATATTAACCGATTATATGCCAATTACGCCATATGGCATAATGTACGTTATGGCCAATTACACCATATGGCGTGAGAAAAATGGCAATCGTAAGATTAGTCGTCATTCCACTGTAGAGGGCCATATCTCCCGATAACGTCACACATCAAAGAAGCTGAGCTGGGTAGTATTTGCAAAGCACTAAGTTTGGCGTAACGATCAATAGTTGTCAATTAACAACTTGTGCAATATACAGCAACTATAGCAGAACAGCTGTCTTTTTAAGTGTTAAAAGGAGATAAATTAGTTACTACACGGCTTCCTTGGGGAGTAACATGTTCACTGACCTCAATCCTTGGGCATTACGCACCCTCGGCTTCCGGCCAGTAAACATGCTACTCCCCTAGCAGCTGTGTAGTAACTAGTACCTATTGCCTTCTTACTTGCTTCAAACATCTAGTAACTACTGCCTTCTTACATGAATGTTTACACAAAATTACATGTTCAAAGGAAGTGATTAATAAAGTGACAGTGTGTGTGTATGGGGGAGGTGGGTGAAGTCTCGTACACTTTGATTGAAATTTCAAGTGAATTCCCAAAATCTTGTGAAATCTTGAAATTTGAAATCATTGGACGTGTTTGAAATCCTCAAAGAAATCTTCGCTAAAAGCCATAGATGTCTTAAAATCTTTCCTGAAATCCAGAACTCTTATCTGAATCTGGAAATCTTAGGCAAAATCTTTGAAGTCTTGTAAAATCTATTGGGATTTCGAAATCTCATATAACTGTAATATTGCCTCGTTGAGGAGCCCTTTGGGGGAGGGGGTGCATGCATGTTTATAAGTGTGCAGTGGACCAGGTGATAGTTATAGTTAATCATATATAGGTCAATTTCTGTGTATAAATAACATCTTGTCCAGACTAGAGGGCATGCACCTGTTATATATCCTTTATAGTGCATGTGGTTTAAGGATTGGCTTATATATTGGCACAACTATGCAGAGGCTTATTTAAAGCACTGTGTGGGGGTGGGGGTGTGAGGGTTGGGCAATATTGAATAATGATTGTGATAAAATTTCCATTGATAATTTTATTGTTAGCAGGGTTTCTTTTAGGGGGGGGGGGGGGCATTCGCACCCCCCTTGGAAAGTTCTTCCCCCCCTTGAAAATTTGGGATGGTAATATTTTATAAGTTGTAATGTTAATATTTATGTTTAAGTAGGATCATTACACTGATATCCATATCTGAACACCTTGTCTATAGTTTCTGATCTTGACACTATTGGAATTCTCTCTGCTTGGCTTGCAATTGTGTAATAATTGCCTTATAATCCATCCACTACAGGAAATTTTGTCGCTGTTTGTTTCCCCTACACAGTAGCATGAGATAGACTAATTTCCTGTCATCTTAAAATTTGTGCCTTATATGGCAGTGACCATGTACATACCTCCACTTATCAAGGAAACTTCTAAAGGTTGAAGATGTTGTCAGGTGGATTATAAAGAAATCTCTCTGTATAACAGCTGTATTCTATTTAGTGGCTAAGACATAGGCTTGAGGGCTATATGGCATATAAAATGCACTTGCCCTTGGGTATTGGGTACCCGAGGGTGAGTGCATTTATCTGCCATACAGCCAGCGTGCCAATGTCTTAATCATTCAGGGTTCTATCCAATGGGGGACGGAAGCTTCCACCCCAAAAATATCAAACTGTATATAGTACTCATTACTCTAGAGAAGTCTCTACTTGAGTGTCAAAATCAACCTTGAATGGTCCAAAATGGCCTCAGATACCACCTTATATAACCTAAAAACTCAAATTTTCCCTGGGGAGAATACCCCCTGACCTCCCCCCCCCCCTAGTTATATACCTCTACTATACCACATACATGCACATCTGCACCTCCTTACATCACTGCACTGCATGTCTCTATAGACATTTAAAATGTCATGTATGTACACATCTGCCTCCTTCCATTTCTTAGTTGAACATTTGTTATTGGCCCCATGATCATTATCCGGAAAGAAAAGAACTGCTACGTAGATACAAAATATGCTATACATGACTGCCCATCATAGATAATATACATGGACGCTCTATATCACAGCATGACTGCATATGCTATAATCTATAATGCTTTAGACTTGCCCCCCACATATTCTTCATGGCTATATTTTGCCCCCCCCTTGACGCATTTCCTGAAAGAAACCCTGGTTAGTGATTCTTGACATCATGATTATCGTAATAGTGCGGTTATCAGGATAATTGTTGCATACACAGGGCAATTATCACATGTGTAGTCTAAGCCAGTTTGTAGTTTCCATGAACATTTCCCTCAAAGTACTATTCATGATGTAATGTAACAAATGTGCTATGGTTACCTGACATTGGTTTAACCAAGAGTATAAAAGAAAGATATTTGCAGGAGCTAAATCCCATCTTAAGACATACCGTACTTCCCATAGAAATTTTAACCTTTGACGACCGACGAGCAAGTGACGACCGACTGACCGACCGCTGACTGACCGCAAATAATCACTATGTCATGACTGCGTAGTATGGCTTCATTGCGCAAGTCCCCGAGTTGAAACTAAGTGTAAATGGTCGACTGGCAAAGCGAATACGTTCATTTGACGAGAGATGAAGCATTCCTATCGTGCTAGCTGCAGCCTTAGATTATCAATGAAGGCATCTGAGAACGAAACTCGTAAGTTACTCGTCGGAAGGATTGTACGTCGGTGAATTTATCTTAAACAAATGACGTGTAGACCGGTCTACGTATTCTTCAATATAGTTCGCCATTGTCTGATTTACTTTATCTAAGTCTTGCCCATTCGCCTTAGATAAAGTATCCGCTGCTTCGTGTAGCCAGAATAAACCATACTGAACAAATCAAAAAGAATCGCGCAAACTCGCTCAAATCACACTCGCTAATCATTTGCGCAACTATTCTTATGTCACGTGCATGGTTACGACGACTGACCCCTGACCGACCGTGGACTGAACGACTGACCGAACGACCGGAACTGTTAAAATTTCTATGGGAAGTACCGTATAGTCATGATTACAGTCCTCTACAAATTCGAGAATTTATAAGGTAGTTAGCTATAAGGGTGAGACCATAGCATCTCGTAAAAGCTTATTCTTTTAATTTTTATGTGCACGTGTTTGTAAGCATTTCATCAAAAAAGAGCAGAAAAACCTGAATGGAATGGAATTTCTTAATATGGTGCTATGGCGGAAATTTTGCAACCATTTCAAAGAACTCTGCCATAGATACTCACTTCTGCATCATCATTCAGAATACTGCATTTTTGGAGTCAAGCTAAAATGATATGTGTCAGATAGGTTCCAATTTTCCCCTTTAGTACATTGAAGATGAACTAACATCAAAAATTAAATTTACCTCAAAGTTAGATATTTCCATGTAAGTATGAATTGAACTGGTAACTTTTGCATCATGACCTTGGTTAAGGGGAAGACATGCAGTCCATAAACCAGCATGTGACGTCACAATTTTGACCACCATAATAATATTATTATGAATATTGTCACCTTTGTCATTGGTATAGCATCCTACTAAACCACATGAACTTTTGCATAGTTACAGGTAGGAAAAACCATGCCATAGCAGTCAAGCCAAATTTCACTGTATACTTGGCTTCAAAGGTAACATTAGAAGAATTTATTTGGATTGAATGCACACTGTACAAATTCCTACGTCCGGTAGCAGATGCATATGTGCGGGATGAAGGAATTTGTAAAGTGCACTCAGTCCGACTAAATTCTGTCTAGTCCACCCGTCTAGCTTCATGTATGAATAGCCCTGTGCCCACCTAGTCCTGTACCTTTCCGCGACTTGTCCTTCTTCCAAGTGTTAGCTTTATTTTTGGTGGCCGGATGCTTTTTTGATATAATATATTATATCAAAAAAGCATCCGGCCACCAAAAATAAAGCTAAACCTTTTTGCACAAACCTGTGTCAAGCCTACATCCTTTTAAGATTTTAAGTAGTTTATAGATGCATAGTCATGTATGTCATGGACATGTATCTGTCCCTTTCAATAGAAGGTGTTGCACCTTCACATGGTCCATCTTCATCTGGGCTATCCAATCCTGAGCCACAATTATTGGGTGACAACATGAAAGCTAAAGATGCTATCGAGATATATGGTTGGAGTACTCTAAAGGATGATGTCAAAGACATGCTGACACATGAACGCATTCAATGCTTGAAGAAAGACTATAAACTCATTGATGATGATTACAAAAAGAAAATCACAGCTAAAGTGGACGGTGACCCTGATGAGGCTGCTGCTTTACTGATTGAGTACTTTGAGAAGAACCACGAAGGTAAAGATCTGTTGATATTTTGTGTGTTCTTGAGAGGAGAAGAAAAGAAAGCAGGTAGGAGTGTTAAATTGTCTCGCTTTGCAGAGAAGCTTCAGAATGTGGTCAAACTGGGAAAGCAGGTGTGTGACAACAAACCTGTGATATTTGTGTAGTGTACTTTAAATTTGAATTTGCAGATTAGCTCATTGACAAATGTAGAATGCACTTTGTTGAGTACAAATCTTGTTGGACAGGCTGCACTGCATGCCTCAGCGTCTTACTAATTTCTTGTTCAGCTGTTCACACTGGTTCAAGGTCTCCCGTTTATACCAGCCATTGGGTGAAGGGGTAACTGCCACTGTGTGTGTGAAAGAAATAATAACAATAATAAATAATTCCCACTTTTTAGCAAATTATTTGAAATCAGATTATTTGAAATCTTTACAATAATATTTTTTGCCTAAGTCACGGCCTGGTCACATGACATTGTATCATGACGCCAGCTAAGGTTGTGAAATCCCTTCTGTTAGACACCTTCGCTCAATTTCGAAGCTCACAGACATGTCCCACATACGTACTGAGTCTCTTAAATCCTAGAGTTCCAGCTCTTAGGGATGGCTGATGCGCCGTTTTGACCCTCTTACATGCTTCACAAACAGATATCTGCAAGGAAAGCCAAAATGAGCACAAATGGTGTATATTTCTTTGTTTAAAGCAAAAGAATACATTGCGATTGTTTGTGTTGGTGAGACTCTGTGCCTACAAGAATAACATTAAATACGCCCATTGTAGGTGATCGTTGTGAGCGAATTCGCAGAGTACTGCAGGGAAGATGAATAATTAGATCACTTTCGGTACCCGATGAAATTTATAGAGTCACATACATGACGGAAATTAGAATGGCTGCTAATTCAGCGGTTTAGAATGCAAATAAACCAAACAATAATGGCCTGATAAAGATTAGAATGACAATTTTTTAGAAAAAGTATGGTATTTTATAAGCTACATTTTGCAGCCACTGTGTTGCAGTACTAGACCCTTAATTGTGGCATCAGGAAAATGGTGATAGTGGTGCAGATTAAGTGAAGCATGGTGTTAGTGGAGGCCAAAATTTTGAATAAGTCTTCAGTTATAAATCAATTTTGTGCAACTTTTGATTCCTAAAGTGTCTAGAGATAGATTCTGAAGTCTTCGTACCCTTTTCTCCCCATAACTTATGTCTATTCAGTTGCATTTTTTCAGTTAACCAATTATACGCCAATTACGGCATATGGCGTAAGAAAAACTGGCAATCGTAAGATTAGTCGTCTTTCCGCTGTGGAGGACCCTATTGCCTGCTAACTTGCTTCGAACATAGCCTGAAGGGCGCTTTACTGAATGGTATGCCACTATTGCACAACGGACAACAATTGACCAAAAACTAATGAAAAGTCTTGAAAACAATTTAGGTGCTTGCACTAAACATTCTTGTAGTTTCAGCTTCTTAGTTATATGCCGTTGCTTTGTTGTGCGTACCACTGCTTCACCGAAGAGGACACTATCGCCATGTATTCCAAGCCTTCTGCTGTTATTCTTGCTTTCTTTTAAGCTTCCTCGCTTCCTTCACAAGTGGGGAGGCTTTTGCACCTGTTTTAGTGAATATTAATTCGTCCTTAAGGCGTTTGCGTGATGTAGTAAATATAGCGTATAATTGTTTAAGGCGTGGCAGTACCCTGCCCTAGGTCGAAAAGTATTGGTCTTGCTTGCGTATGGTTGACCACCTTGGATACACATGTATGTTCATACACTGAGCTATTTTTCGTATACCATGCGTTGCTACTAGACCTGCTTACATGAACATATATATACATAATGATTCATGGTATTAATTTTATGAAATCCTATTTCTTGCAGGTACACAAGCAGCAAGGCTACTAAGTGTTGCTTCTATATATTATTAATGTATATAGGCCTATCTTGTAGTACACATTTATCCTTCATCCTTAAAGTTAACTTCCATTATATATGTAGAATATTACCTACTAGTAGACTAGAAGTGTATGATGGATGTGTATTTTGTTAATAATATAATATGATAGTATCTTCTTCATATGTGAGTGGATCATGAGGAAACAGCTCTCTGGCTCTGTTTACACAAAACAAGTACCACGTCAAAACATGCAACTGGTGTGAAACGTGATTATCGTTTTTTCAGTCCACTGTCCTTCTTATCTAATTTTTGACAGCGCGAAGTATATACAACTTCACATTTTTGAGTTACGATAGCTTTTACACTTGGTTTGTGAGGTTTGAGAGGGAAGCAAATTGCAGTGTTTAAACATCGATCGTTTCAATAACAGCTGGAGATATACTTCAGTTTAAAATTTGAGTGATACGTTGTGATCACAGAATGCCTTTGCCAAATTGAAGGAAAGACTGAAATAATGAGATAATGCTGCCAAGTTTATACAGTGAGTAAAATATGATACGGAACGCGCTTCTGATACCGGAGGTCTGCTATTCTCCACAGGAGCCATATAGCGAACAAGGTCTATATAGGACTCTTTGATATAACTCATAAACTAAAGCAGCTATTGATACTGTACGCATATGTGTTTGCATGTGTGTGTGTGTGTGTGTGTGTGTGTGTGTGTGTGTGTGTGTGTGTGTGTGTGCGCGCGCGCGCGTGTCTGTAGTATTATGACATAATACTAGTATGACGTGCAATTAACATTATACAATATTATATGAAATATACAGAGTTTAAATAAATTTAGATGGGGTCCCAGAGTACTTTAATAAAATATTACTTCATTCACTTTGGTCTTAGGCCCTTTGTTCTAATGGATAGAAAAAAAAGGAAAGGTAATATTAAGAAGGTAGAAGATAAAGAAAAGATATTCCACACAATTGTAAATTAAAATGGTCCTTTTGACAAACCTTTCTCGAGTAAGGAGTCTACCCTTTTGTAGACCCTTAATTTTGGCTTTCACACCAGTCCTTTTGCATGAGCTGCAAAACCCAAAATTATAATTATAATTGCAGCTATAATATGGAATTACAAGATAGCAGTTAACTTTGTACAATTGCAAATAGATGAGGTCAGCAATGTGTGGTGTGTGTGTGGGTGATGCATGGTACAATGTCATGTGTGTGCTAACTACCCTTCCACAAACCCAGTTCTTTGGTGTATAGCTCTCCTTTAAGGAGAGCTACATGAAGTTGGTGGAGGAGGTGGTGGTGGGATGAGAGCTAGTTGGTGGAGGAGGTGATGGTGGGAGGAGAGCTAGTTGGTGGAGGTGGTGGTGGTGGGAGGAGAGCTAGTTGGTGGAGGTGGTGGTGGGAGGAGGAGAGCTAGTTGGTGGAGGTGGTGGTGGGAGGAGAGCTAGTTGGTAGAGGTGGTGGTGGGAGGAGGAGAGCTAGTTGGTGGAGGTGGTGGTGGGAGGAGAGCTAGTTGGTGGAGGTGGTGGTGGGAGGAGAGCTAGTTGGTGGAGGTGGTGGTGGGAGGAGAGCTAGTTGGTGGAGGTGGTGGTGGGAGGAGAGCTAGTTGGTAGAGGAGGTGGTGGGAGGAGAGCTAGTTGGTGGAGGTGGTGGTGGGAGGAGAGCTAGTTGGTGGAGGTGGTGATGGTGGGAGGAGAGCTAGTTGGTGGAGGAGGTGGTGGGAGGAGAGCTAGTTGGTGGAGGTGGTGGTGGGAGGAGGAGAGCTAGTTGGTGGAGGTGGTGGTGGGAGGAGAGCTAGTTGGTGGAGGTGGTGGTGGGAGGAGAGCTAGTTGGTGGAGGTGGTGGTGGGAGGAGAGCTAGTTGGTGGAGGTGGTGGTGGGAGGAGGAGAGCTAGTTGGTGGAGGTGGTGGTGGGAGGAGAGCTAGTTGGTGGAGGTGGTGGTGGGAGGAGAGCTAGTTGGTGGAGGTGGTGGTGGGAGGAGAGCTAGTTGGTGGAGGTGGTGGTGGGAGGAGAGCTAGTTGGTGGAGGAGGTGGTGGGAGGAGAGCTAGTTGGTGGAGGTGGTGGTGGGAGGAGAGCTAGTTGGTGGAGGAGGTGGTGGTGGGAGGAGAGCTAGTTGGTGAAGGAGGTGGTGGGAGGAGAGCTAGATGGTGGAGGTGGTAGGAGGAGAGCTAGTTGGTGAAGGAGGTGGTGGTGGGAGGAGAGCTACGTAGTTGGTGGAGGAGAGCTAGTTGGTGGAGGAGGTGGTGGTGGTGGGAGGAGAGCTAGTTGGTGAAGGAGGTGGTGGTGGGAGGAGATCTAGTTGGTGAAGGAGGTGGTGGTGGTGGGAGGAGAGCTAGTTGGTGGAGGAGGTGGTGGTGGGAGGAGAGCTATTTGGTGGAGGAGGTGGTGGTGGGAGGAGAGCTAGTTGGTGAAGGAGGTGGTAGTGGGAGGAGAGCTAGTTGGTGGTGGTGGGAGGAGAGCTAGTTGGTGGAGGAGGTGGTGGTGGGAGGAGAGCTACGTATATGAAGTTAGTGGAGAATTCGAAGGTGGTTGTGGGAGGAGAGCTAGTTGGTGGAGGAGGTGGTGGTGGGAGGAGAGCTACGTATATGAAGTTAGTGGAGAATTCGAAGGTGGTTGTGGGAGGAGAGCTAGTTGGTGGAGGAGGTGGTGGTGGGAGGAGGGCTACATGAAGTTGCATGGTGGAGGAGATGGTGGTGGAAGTAGAGCTAGTTGGTGAAGGAGGTGGTGGGAGGAGAGCTAGTTGGTGGAGGAGGTGGTGGTGGGAGGAGAGCTAGTTGGTGAAGGAGGTGGTGGTGGGAGGAGAGCTAGTTGGTTGAGGAGGTGGTGGTGGGAGGAGAGCTAGTTGGTGGAGGAGGTGGTGGTGGGAGGAGAGCTAGTTGGTGAAGGAGGTGGTGGGAGGAGAGCTAGTTGGTGGAGGAGGTGGTGGTGGGAGGAGAGCTAGTTGGTGAAGGAGGTGGTGGTGGGAGGAGAGCTAGTTGGTTGAGGAGGTGGTGGTGGGAGGAGAGCTAGTTGGTGGAGGAGGTGGTGGTGGGAGGAGAGCTAGTTGGTGGAGGAGGTGGTGGTGGGAGGAGGGCTACATGAAGTTGCATGGTGGAGGAGATGGTGGTGGAAGTAGAGCTAGTTGGTGGAGGAGGTGGTGGGAGGAGAGCTAGTTGGTGGAGGAGGTGGTGGTGGGAGGAGAGCTAGTTGGTGAAGGAGGTGGTGGTGGGAGGAGAGCTAGTTGGTTGAGGAGGTGGTGGTGGGAGGAGAGCTAGTTGGTGGAGGAGGTGGTGGTGGGAGGAGAGCTAGTTGGTGGAGGAGGTGGTGGTGGGAGGAGAGCTAGTTGGTGGAGGAGGTGGTGGTGGGAGGAGAGCTATACATTGAGTTGGTGGAGGAGGTGGTGGTGGGAGGAGAGCTAGTTGGTGGAAGAGGTGGTGGTGGGAGGAGAGCTACATGAAGTTGGTGCATGGAGGAGGTGGTAGTGGGAGGACAGATAGTTGGTTGAGGTCCTGGAGGTGGTAGTTGGAGGTCTCCTGTAAGTGGCTCCTGAGGGGCGGTGGAGAGGCGGAAAGTGTGGTGAATGTAAAATCAAAACTGAAAGTATTATTGCATAAAAATGCTGCATGTGGAATGCATTTTAAAATCAATTTTACAAAGAAGACCGACCTGCTGTTTGTCCCACCAAATGTAACTGAATCATTCTTCATGCTCTGATTTCTAGACAGAAGGTCAGGTGGGTTTTGCAGCTCTTTGAATTCTGGAAAGTTTCAAGTCAGTGATTTACTTCCGATCAAGTTATGGTGTGCACTATCTGAGCTGTATAGATCTACATGTAAGCTTGTAGTGTGTGCACACGAATGTATTATCATGTGTGTATGCATGTTTGTGTTGTGTGTGTGCGTGTGTGTGTGTGTGTGTGTGTGTGTGTGTGTGTGTGTGTGTGTGTGTGTGTGTGCCCGTGTGTGTGTGTGTGTGTGTGTGTGTGTGTGTGTGTGTGTGTGTGTGTGCGTGCGTGTGTGCATGCGTGTGTGTGTGTGTGTATGTGTGTGTGTGTATTTATGGGTATTTGTGTGTGTGTGTGTGCGTGTGTGTGTGTGTTGTGTGTGTGTGTGTGCGTGTGTGTGTGTGTGTGTGTGTTGTTTCAAAACTAAATGTCTTCTGGCCAAGGGAGGTACGAAAACCTAGTTGCCAAGTAAGCTATAGAGAAAGAGTGGTGGTGGTAGTGATGGCGATAAGGCAACATCATCGGTGTACAGAGGGTAACATACATATGACACTCTTTTATGAATACAGTAGAATGTACCTGATCCTCTGTAAACCAGCATTCTCCTAAACTGGCCAAGATTCTCTGGCACTGACCATTAATTTACCATACAAAGTGACCTCTATAATCCCGCAACCTGCTAATCTAGCAACCTGCTAACACAGCAACCTGCTAACCCAGCAACCTGCTGATTCAGCACTGTTTTTCATTCCCCAACTGGTGCTGTATTATACAGGCTCCACTGTACCTACATACCTCTTTTATGAATACCTACATACCAGGCTGAGGTGGCAGGGTATGCTATATATACAAGTAGTCATTTGTTAGCCATTCTAGTACTGGAATTGTCACAAAATTATTATGTTCCTACACAAAATTAATATTGTTCTGCTGAATATGCTCAGCCTTGCTAAATGTAAACTCTGAAGGTTGAGGTGTAGGGTTTCAGGCACGTAGTCTGCTTTAAGCTTAGAGCAGACCCATTTCCTCCATTTTAGTAGAATCTGCAAAACAAGGGGTTCACGGATGAATTAGGGTTTGGTACTGCCCAATACCCACCAGAACCAGGTTTGAGAGGGAAAGGTGTAGAATGACAGATCAATAAATTCACAGTGTGTGAAGTGAACTTCAAACTTGTAAATCCTGCTAAACTGCATGAGATATGCATGAAATGCATGTACATGCAGTCATATATAGATTAGTAGAATCTACGCTTCAATTCGTAACAGTCTTTGCACGAAACATGTTGAATAATCCCAGGGTCGTAACATTTTGGCCCCCCCCTCATTCTAGGCCTCCCTGGTGGCCTACAATTTTAAAATTTTAGACCCCTCCGCGTGAAATTAGCCCCCCCTTCCAATGAGTCGCAAAGTGCATGAGCAGTTTCTGTCTGTGGAGATCTGCGTGCCCAACTAGACAGCTTGAACTACACCTACTATCAGAGGAATCACAGCTAGACCCACTGTAACTGGTGCATGGGAAGAATTGTGACTCCCGATCCTGGGTTATGCCGCGGTCCACCTGGTTTATTTCTTTTAATCGTTATTTACTTTTCAATCGAATTTTAATACTTCATACACAGATCGATTCTGAACTATAATATCAGAGAAGTATATACATGTTAGTACATTATTATAAAGCAATATATAATATATATATATATATATATATATATATATATATATATATATATATATATATATATATATGTATGTATACATATTATATATATATAATTGGTGTATATTGCTACTACAGGTTTCTTCAAACTTCTATAATTCCCAGATTGAGCCCTGAAGTAATTTCTAAATCACCAAAAGTAGTTACATTAAATTTTGTGTTATATCGATAGCTGCATGTTGAATTTACCCTAAAAATCCTAGCCTTATAGGATGTTTACAATTAATATTTTAATAATATAATATTCAGCAATGGTTTTCCAGCACTGATGCACCTTGACAATGTAAACCACGAAAGAATAGCACTCCACACACGATCAAAGTACTGATGCACGTGGCTACATATATAAATGTTGTCAAAGCAAACACATTTCTCGCACGATCAGCGCAATCATCGAATAAATGGTCGTGGATTAGCAGACTGATTAGAAATCTCCCAATTCTGGTATATAAAGGTAATCTGAGCTGTAATGAAACCGGACCAGCCGGACCTATGTACACTTCTACGGCTATGGTGTGTTGTGTGAGTGTGTGTGTGTGTACGTGTGTGTGTATGTGTGTGTGTTTGAGTGTGTGTGTGTGTGTGTGTGTGTGTATATGTGTGTGTGTGTTGTGTGCATGTGTGTGTGCATGTGTGTGTATAATATGTGTGTGTGTTATGTTTGTGTGTGTTTGTGTGTTGTGTGCATGTGTGTGTGTGTGTGTGTGTGTGTTTGTGTGTGTGTGTGTGTGTGTGTGTGTGTGTGTGTGTGTGTGTGTGTGTGTGTGTGTTACTGTGTGTACGTGTGTGTGCGTGTGTGTGTGTGTGTGTGTGTGTGTGTGTGTATGTGTGTGTGTGTGTGTGTGTGTGTGTGTGTGCGTGCGTGCATTTGCTTGTGTGTGTGTGTGCATGTATATTTGTTTATATGTAATTATAAATTTATGCACACCATTGCATAATATGTACATATATATATGTCTTACATTGTACAGTACAATTCGTTGCTTCAAGAACGGGTCAAGAAGGCGACAAAAAATGGAACAAGAAAGAGGTCTGCTGCTTTTAAAACAGTAGGAGTAGCATCAACTCGATCAAAGAAAACATAACAGAAATCTACTCAAACTGTTAAAAAGGTCAAACGGGAAGAGCACTGCAGCAGAGTGGTTGAAGAGAATAAACACTCCAAGTTCCATGCGAACCAGCCTGAGGGTAAGTGTAGGTTATAGCAATGTATGCGTACATACCATATTATATGTAACTTTAGGTAGTATTATTTCCACCAAATTTTACAGTTTGACATATTAGGCAGACTACAGTGTAACTGGAATTCTGAGACTACAGCCATTAGCAACTACTTCCTTACAAACAGCACAGAACCCGGCACTGACATCCAGCAATGTATTCTCAGGAATTTCAAGCAAACCCAATCGGTGACCATGTTGTTCATGACATAGTTTAGAGCAGTGTATCATGATGTTAATTAGCCAAACTTCAAAACCTTTTTCCAATTTCTGACACACTAGAGCAGTGTAGCATCGATATCATCTTATATATGCATTTCATGATCAATCCTTGCACACCATTTGTATACAGTGTATTCACTTTTTCGTGATCCATTCAAGTCGAGAAATCTAAAACTATTGTTTGAAGACCACTAACTATATACATCAATTGTTAACAAATATTATTTTTAATCAGTTCTGCATTGGCGTATTGGAACAAGGGGGCCCAGCCACCTCATTTTACGGAGTAAGGGCCGAATATCCTGCATCAGAAAACATGGCGGCGGCTATGCTCCCCGAGGTTCTAGCCGTTTGTATCAATTCGGCCATAAACTCGGGTAGAACGCTATCCTGGAAGATCCAGGATAATCATAAAGGAACCTCTGTCCAACTGTTCTGGAGAGATGGGAACCTAGCTGGAGACCACAACCAGGAATCCAAGGTTTTGGTACCGCCTCAGACCCGAAAAAGAAACAAAAAGAAGACGCCATCACAAAAGCGCAGAAGCCAGAAACGTCTTGATGCTTTCATCAAGGCTAAATGTCTGGAACGTGCTTCTGAACCACGGATTAAAAACACCCAGGAAGACCGATTCAACGTTGTCGAATCAGACCGCGGCCACATCGATACGTTGCCACGGGCAGAAGCTACTTTTGTACACGACCCACTGCCGCAGGCTGCTCCTGGATTTCCGTTACATGACAAATCTCCATCGTCAAGTGATCGTACCTTCTCGAATCTTGCTTCAACTCCATCTTACCAGCCAAACAGGCTTGTCGGTACTACCAAACTTGCTACTCGGCATGAAACACCCAGCAAAGTGCTTATGAGAACGACTTCTACCAATAGAAAGTCTTTGGATTTATCCAAATGCTATTCTAAGCAGTTTGAGGAAGGAGAAAAGGGTGTGCCAGGTGTCCGGTACACCTCTCCTGAAGGTATCAGTTGTTGGACACCTGTCCAAAAAGGTCCAATTCCACCTGCAATTTCTGAATCAATACCCTACAACATTGCCGCCACTTCACTGGAGGACCTCATGAACAGGGCCAGGGATGTACAGTATTTCGAGATCGAAAATCATCCTGGATTTAAGATTCGAACTGGAAGCACCTCAAAGAACATCAGTTGGACACCTATTACCATTTCGGAATCACCCATAGCACACAGAACCAGATCGCACTACAACCATACTACATAGCCTGGCTGCCAACAAACGTGTTGGTTGTCTATCAACACAGCTCCATTTTCTTAGATTTTTTTCATGTAACAATATCATATACTTCCATACTGCTGTGTTGTAAAGTCAATCTTATTATAATCTTATTATGTGTCTACGATGCTGTTGCTGCACATATGGTTCATGTAGAACCTAAATTGGGAAATTTTCACGACCAAAATATTTGCGATATTCGCGAATTGACTTCACTCATGAATTTTTGGTCATGAATGCACACGTTCGAAAGTATAGGTATAGACAATGTATGGTGAGACTCACAAAATTTTTACTCATGAATTTTTCTGCCTACCAGATATGTCGCCAATTCACGAAATTTACTGTGCATGAATATTTCCGATTTAGGGTAACCTTTCACCCCCGCAGTTGTGAGAGTGTTCCTACCACCCTGATCTATATGTAATGAACTTGTGAATGATCATAATATGATCGTGTAAGGTACCCTGTACAGCCAACTAAGCGTGTGTTCCTTTTTTTTATTCATCTGACTATATCATCAGCTCACTGGACCCTGCATTTCTATGTGGATAGGCTGTGTTGTGTGGATTGAACCTTTGTATATGTACAATAGAATTGCACTGTGTATATATTATATTATGTTAAACCTAAATATCAGAAGGGTACTATTTGTACACTGGTAGTACTGTAAGTAGATACTGCTCCTGTGATAATGATATTATGTGTGAAATCCAATGTATGTGCATAGTGTGTAATGTACTATATGCCCACCTCCTTTGAGAAACAAATGCGGGCATATACTTCTCCCGCATGGAGCCTGACAGTGCTAGAAGTAGCTGTCTGCCTGGCATTTGCCATTTCCAAACAAAACAGGACTGAGATGGCTGCATTTTGCTGGGTTAGCCATTCGGCTGACTACTAATGTTGAGACCTGAGTGTCCGTTATGGACTATTACAGTTGAACCAGAGCCAATTTGTTTGGCCCATCCCATGCATGGTTCAGTGCTGAAGATTCCTTTGCATTATGTATGTACACATGCAGGCCTGTAGGGATGGGAGGGGGGGCTTCAGGGGTTCGGGGTTCGGAAGAACGCCCCCTTCCTATAGGAAACTTGGAACTAGGATTTTTGGTAGAGAAGTACCTCTATTCTGTGTCTGTACCCTAGCTGATAAGCACAATCCTCTATCTAAAAAACAATAATAAGTACACCAATGGTTGTATGTACTTTCAGTTTGAAACAATTTTGTATGTATGCCCAGGTGTATCAGGGTAAGGAATCCCCCCAAACAAATTTCTGCGTACGGGCCTGACATGTGCATACATACATTATTATTATTATTCTCTCACACACACAGTACTAGTGGAGGTTAAATGGCTAACTAATCTTAAAAATGTCACTGTATTGGACCCTTTACAGTAGGCAGTGAAGCCTCTCAGCTGCAAGCAAGTTGATCATGGATATCATAGTGGAAACCTCCCAATTGTAACCTATATAACACATTTCAGTGCACGTGTGCGTTATAGAGAGGTTCCATACACTGTATACGTTGTTCAGACTATATTATGTACCAGAGCCGAACAGAATAGCGGCAGCGCTTGTTTTACCCACAGCCTGCAGCATCGATTCTATCAGGAACTCTGTGTCCTGGGTATTTAAACCCCATATCAGACTTCCCTTATTGCTGCATGCATGATTATATTTTGATTTAATGTAACTTTTGGCAATAATGGTGGTGTCTCACTCTTTATACTTTAAATACTGCGCCGGTATTATCAATAAAATGGCGAAAATGCACGGATGCGCTAGACTAATCACGTCCTGGGCGTGTCCAGGCGCCATGATGATTTAATTGGCGCAGGACTGCTTCGTCATCTTCGAACAATAGCTAGTGCACTCGATCGGAATTGGGTGCTTTAGAGTTTGCCAGGGCTAGGTAAAGTAGCCACTCATCGGTCATCCAAAGCAAATCAAATCGTTTTCTGTCGGCCGGCCATCATAAGGTAAGTGTTGCAGCAGGGTTTTCCACATATAGCTATAGCGCTATGTCTACTCCGTATTTCAAGTTCGGGGTATATTATATTCAGTGGTCTAGCTCAATTATGGCGATCCTGCTGAGGTGCTCGCCAATTGTAAGCCTGAAGGCCTTTCATGCATGATCGACAACGGTCGATATCCTCGATCCTGGCATGGCTACATTGTTTGTATTCACCAACGCCAACGTGTGTACGCTAGTTTTGAACAAGCTGAGCGACAACGATTGAACTTGGCCTACGCAATTGTTAAACTCGATCTGAATTCCGTGGTCAGCCAATTGCAAGCTTCGATGTCACAGATTTAGAGTTGGGTTAGCCTAAGGGTGGTGCACTAGAAAAGTCAATTCATAATTTGCACGTAGTAATTTTATTTTCACGACTGAGCAGTTGACAAACTTTAAATAACAAGGTAAAGTAGGGTGATGTTATTTAGAGGTATTGAAAAGGTTCACGGTAGACTACAACTGAAATCGATCACTAAAAGTCACAATACGAAGTCCTTCTTTTAAACTCTGGAGGACCTGCAGTGAAGCCATTTTGTTGTGTCGTCACAACTCGTCTGTTTGTTCATACCATTAAATTTTAATCCCCCTGTAACTTCATGGCCCACCTACTGCAACGCACACCCCTCTCTCCAGGTCCCCCCTGTAAATCTCCAGATCTGGATCTGTCCCTGCAATAATTAACTCCATATACAATCCTGAGGAAGGTGTCCTAGCTTTTTAAAAATTTATGACTTTAGCTAACTCCGACTCGGCGTACTGCCTCAGCACATTCACAATATTTGAGTACCATCATAAACATGCAGTATGAATATATTATAAAAAATAGATTTACAGCTATAGTAGTAGGTCTTCCATTGAACCCCTACCCCACTTACAGGAAACTATACGCCCAATTGCATGCTCTGCACTGCCAAATAGCGATTAATTCTTACTGATCCACCCAGCACTGCTCTATCCACCAAACCCTTTTATCCACCATTAATTTTGGGCATAAAATGATTGAAAAAGATGCATATTGGATTGATTAATCTGCCAATTGAAACTCACTAATCTGTTGAAATTTCTCAAAGCAATTTGTTGCAGATTAGCGATATCATGTATAGTCTTTTCTCATGCATTCAGCCAAAATTATTGTTTTTAGTTAGTAGTTATACTCTTAACTCCTCTGTACTTTATGAAATCCTGTGCATGTATGCATTTTAGTATTGATAGGCAGTGAGTTCCTTGCATGTGATTTTGTATGCAATGACTACTGTTTACTCATGCATGTGTGCATGCCCAGTGATAATAAAGTATAGGCATATTTCGGCAGCACTGTGCGTGTGTGTGTGTGTGCACGCTTGCCCAGGTGCATATGTGTGTGTGTGTGTGTGTGTCACTGTGTGTGTGTGTGTGTGTGTGTGTGTGTGTGTGTGTGTGTGTGTGTGTGTGTGTGCGCGCGTGCATGCATGTGTATGCGTATGTGTGTGACATTGTGTGTGTGTGTGTGTGTGTGTGTGTGTGTGTGTGTGTGTGTGTGTGTGTGTGTGTGCATACATGTGTGTGTGTATGTGAGGGTGTGTGTGTGTTTGTGTGTGTGTACATGTGTGTGTGTGTGTGTGTGTGTGTGTGTGTGTGTGTGTGTGTGTGTGTGTGTGTGTGTGTGTGCGCGCGCGCGCATGCATGTGTATGCGTATGTGTGTGACATTGTGTGTATGTGTGTGTGTGTGTGTGTGTGTGTGTGTGTGTGTGTGTGTGTGTGTGTGTGTGTAAGTGTGTGTGTGTGTGTGTGTGTGTGTGTGTGTGTGTGTGTGTGTGTGTGTGTGTGTGTATGTATGTATGTGTATTTGTTGAGGGTATATATTTTCTTGATGTTCCAAATCAATGCATGCACTTCTACACAATTCAACACTGCAGAAGAGTCTTCAATGCTGAAGAGTATTGCCACTGGTAAGCAATCTACACCATATCATAGTTACATAAATTGATCACTAGCTGTTTCTACTGTAATAATTATATAACACGTTCTTACTTATAACACTAAAATCTTGTTTGTAAGAATCAGCAAGCTACAAAGTTGAATCCCTCAGCAAATCAAAGAATCACATGCATGTGTGCATCAAAGGGATGATTTTTTCAGAGCTGTTGCCTGTAATGTTTACTACGCAACACTGAGTTGCCTTCAGAATACACAGCTGCTTTAGCTGGTCGATCACTGAGGGTACCAGGTTTGTATACCTTGTAGGACTGGTTCTTAGCAAATAATTAATTTAATGTTATAAACTTCTATAATTTGAATGGGTTTAATTTCTGGCTTGTCATGGTAATAATTATAACGCATTCAACTGTATAATATAATGATCTTGCTCGAAATGAGGATGCGTTCATCGTATTAGAACAGGAGGGTATATCAGCCTTTGCTGAATAATGACCAAGTCTCAAATATATAATAACCAATATATAATAAATATTGGTATATTTAATTACTTATAATATAATTAGTATATAATAACCAAATTCATTCATGAAAATAAGGGAGATATGCATGGATACCGTTATAGGTATCAGTTGATTTGCACAATTTTAAGGGATCCAGTAGAAGTCTGCAAGTATTCTCCTTAGTTATAGTATTCACCGACTTTCCATCTGTCATTAATTTGTATGTGGGTTGCTCTCCACCTCGCACCCCTCAACAAGGGAGGCCCCTTTTAAAAACTGAAGGATCATCGGATATTTCAAGAACACATCCTCGATCCTCGGCCTGCATTCTTGTAACTACAGTCAAACCTCAGTATAACAAACCCCCTCGGGACCACTGAAAAGGTTCACTATATCAGGGTGTTTGCTATATCAAGGTTCATTCCCAATAGAGTAAGTAGGTGTACATTCTAATGTCTATGTTTGTTATATCAGGGAGTTCATTGTATCCAGGGTTCATTATAGTGAGGTTCGACTGTATTACACCACTATTGAGCGTAGTAAACTTTGTTGATATTTGTACTGACTGAAACATTCTTCTGACCTTGCAG